>DWFO01004621.1:0-11198 GCA_018246595.1 Mimoniades nurscia nurscia
TATATTTAATTGATTACATTTCAATTTGTTTAGCATATAATCATTTGAACTAAATGATATCAAAATTTGTACTTAATTTATTCGGTACAGGTATTAAAAATAGTTTTCCTAGTATGTTCGTTTTAAAGTTTACATTCGAAAAAACTTCTTCCCACTTGCCGTATTCGTATAAGCAACGAAAGAGATTTTTGAGCTTAACAAATTCCAACGTAGTATAATTTTATTAAAAGTAACGGTTTTTATTCTTGACAAAAGTTCAGTTTTATTTGCTCAGTTTCCATCGATGTTTACTGACAACTGTTTTATAAGAATATCATCTCTAAGTAAAACTCTATTTTTATTTACGTAACATCACACCTGTGATCCCCGAAGAGGAATGTAGAACATTCCCACGTTCCACCAGTTACGTTTACGTCCCACTATGGAATAGGTGGTGGTAGCCTATTGCTATGGCAATACCCGGTGTATGCACCGGGCACGTATTCAGACTCCGAACCACTACCACTCTAGAAAATCTAAAATAGAAAGATTTAGTAGTGCCCGACCCGGGAATTGAACCCAGGACCTCACGATCACGACCAACGAGGCAGTCAATTTTATTTAATTTCTTAATGTGAGCACCAAACGCTCATAAACAAAGGCACGAGGAATCTGAAATATTACAGCTTTTTGTCGTTTGTTGTTCCCAACACAATAGATATTTCAAAAGATTGTCGTCCTGGGATATGTTTTTAGTGTATAAATAAACATTAGCGTTGCTAAACCTACTCACTGTTAATAGCCTTTTAAGTAAATGGGTACCGAAAAAGTTTTCTTGCACATATTAGAAAGATCGTCAGTGTAGATTATGTTTCTTGTATGAATTGTGACGATGTAGTGAAAAAGAACACAACATATTTTATTTTACTTCAAGACTATACATATTTTTTTTCAGAAAAGTTAGAAAAAAATGGATATTTTTAAAAAAGTTCGAGAAATATATTAAATATTCATATATGTAACTATTATAATTATATAAGACACCATACATGAAATATACATAATGTATTATAAACATACATTTACATAAAATTAAACTGAATAGGTGATTGAATTAATTGCACGACGAAATTTATGTACGATATTTCACTCAAAGGCAAATTGGTATAGGCTTTAAATAATATGGGGAAATAGTAAAAGCCCTTGACAAGACATTATTGTAAAAAAAAACAACTCCAATTATTGACAATTTGTTGTATTTAAGGCATTATTGCTTAAAATATTTAATTTATGTTATTATATGTATGTGTATAATGTGTATTCTCAGTAACAAGTTCAATATTTGGTTTCAGACTTTCGTTTCCAGTGGATCGTTTATGTTATCTTTAAGCGCGGGAGCCACGGCAGGTTTTTCGGCAAAACTCATACCACAATTACAACATGACATGGGGAAACATAAATACTCCACTGAAATGGTATCGTGGGTAGGTACGTGACTTTTAACGTGTAAGATTCATTGATAAATAAATCTAGAATAGCTATTAAATATTATTTATTATTTTTACAGCGGCCACAGCATCGCTTGCACTTTTGTTCGGCAACATGATATCCGGATATTTGATGGATCGATTAGGAAGACGAGCTTCGCAAATTTTACTCTCTATATTCTACCTGAGCGGATGGACTATAATATCATTCGCAGGAAACATATATTTCATTTTGCTCGGAAGATTCATTACTGGTTTTTGTCAAGGATGGCTTGGCCCACTCGGACCAGTTTTTGTAGCGGAAATCAGCTCGCCCGCTTATAGGGGACTGTTTCTAGCTGGATTGTCCTTGAGCATTGCAATCGGTGTATTTATGGCACATTTGTTTGGAACATTTTTCCATTGGAGTCATGCATCGTTATTGTGCGGCATTTTCCCTCTAATAGGTTGCATTATACTATATTTTGCGCCAGAATCACCATCTTGGTTTGCATCGAAAAATGATATCAACAAATGCATTGAGTCTTTTCATTGGTATAGAGGAACTAGTCCCGCCATGAAAAAGGAGCTTGAAAAAATGTTACTTGACCAAAGCAAGAAAAAGGAAACCAAAAGTAAAATTGAAACATTGGTAGCGAACATAAGAAAACCTGAATTTTGGAAGCCGCTTTGTATCATGATGACATTTTTTGTTATTACACAGTTGACGGGAATCAATGTGATTTGTGCGTACACAACAGATATAATGGAAGACTTGATGGGAAATAAGAAGTATGTTGATGCCGTTATGCTAGGAACAGATATTTTACGATGTGCAGCTTTAGTAACTGCTTGTATACTACTGAGAAAAATAGGTCGACGACCATTGGCGATTTTCAGTGGTGTTTTTACTTCAATGTCGTTAATCACATTAGCCATATATTTGTATTTAGTCAAGGAACATATAATAAAGCACAATACACCAATGATATCTTTAGGGTTAATGGCTGTGTACATTGCAGTATCCAATTTGGGTATCGCTCCATTACCTTGGAATATGGTGGGTGAAGTGTTTGCGACGGAAACAAAAGGCATAGGATCTGGAATAAGTGTAATGATGACGTCACTCGCGTTCTTTGGGACCGTCAAAACAGCTCCGGCAATGTTTGAAAGTATTGGATATTACGGCACTTATCTATGTTACGGGTTATCGACATTGTTCGGGACGATATTTCTGTACTTCTGCTTACCTGAAACAAAAGGGAAAACATTGTTACAAATTGAAGAGTACTTTAGAAAACCAGAAAAACATAAAACAAATGATTCTCTTTTGTCCGACTGTAAGATAAATATGTGACCATAATGTAGATAAGATTATTTCTTGTACATTTTGTTATGAATGTTTGTTTTTATTGCATGCGTGATGATATAAAATATTCAAATGTGATATAATAATATTTCATGAATATGTACGTGAAAATATATTTGAAATGTCTTCTGTATAATGCAATTATTTGTATTTAAATTTAGTAAAGACGTAAGTTATATTAGAATATTTAAATGGTGGTTATTGGCCAGCGTGACATATTACGGCCGTAGAGACCCGTGTCGACATTGAAATGACAAAATAGTTGACTATGTACCAGACTTCACTTATCCTTAGATATCCATGTATACCTAATAATACGAATGATAGCAAAATAATATAATTAAGGAATTCACTAACGATTTTAAACATTATTTTAAATGATTAAATTATACAATATCAACCAGTGTGATATGATAAAGTAAACATAGCTGAATAAAGGTTAAAATGCAAAAAACTTCTCCATTAATCTAAAATGTTCTATTGGAGGCGTAAAGCATTTTAATTAAGATCTACATAGATTTTTTATAGATTTTACATTTTTGAAAACCCAGTTTATTGTATAACTTGGCACACGAATTTTTTATCTTGTCCTGTGAGTAAAAAGAACAGGAGGTTTACGAAATGGAACAAAGGGTGAGGCCTTGTCGATGCACCCTCGATATAGTAAAAGGTCTATTTCACAGTCCGTTAGAACCGGACAAGTGGCACGCGTCTTTGCTGATATTAAAAACAACTTCCTGTTGTGACACGTGGTCGTTAGCGGCGCTACGCACTTCACTATTCGCCAACATGTGCCGAGGTTTTTCTTTAAACCAGAGGTTCCCACGTTGGTACGCGACAAGTTTTTGTCAGATGCCCACAAAAAGCGCACAAGAAAACATCTGGAGTGTAGATATTGCTATTTTTAGTCGGTTGTTCAAGATTTCACGACGTTTTTATGAGGTAGAGTAGGAGGAAGTTGTAAAGAGCCTAGCTTTACTTTAAATTTTGGTGACACGCAGTTGTGAGTGTATCGAAAATATTGATATTTGTGCCAGTTACATACAAATAGAAGCACTTCACTACTCTGTAACTAACCTCGTGTTAGATAAGCTATGTATGTATATACAAATATGTGTGTGTGTATATGTGTATGTGTGTATGTGTATATGTGTATATGTGTATGTGTATATGTGTATGTGTATATGTGTATGTGTATGTGTATGTGTATATGTATGTTTGTATTACTAACAGACTTGTGAAATAAAATTACACATTGCCTCATTGTTATTTTTACAAAAGTAAAATATGTTGTTATACTTTTGTAAAAGTACATTGCCTCGTTGGTCGTGTTGGTTGCAAGCGCGACTGCCATTCGGGAGGTCCTGGGTTCAAAACCCGGGTTGAGCACTAACAGATTTTTCTAATTTAGATTATCTAGTAGTGGCTCGGAGTTTGGATATGTGCCCGGTACCTATATGGCAATAGTCTTTCCACCTATTTTATAGTGGGTCGTAGGTATACGTAACTAGTGAATCGTGGGAGTGTAATATGTACATACATTCTTTTGCCTACTTCTTCGGGGAATAAAGGCATGATGTTACGTTTTTAATATGTAGTTTATTGTATTTTGATACAAAATAATATTTTCCAACGAAACGTACCTAATCAATTATAACCCGAATACCAATGGAGGGCTATGTATTTTAGATAAGTATAACAAGAATTTATACAATATTTCTCCAGTTGCCTAAGAAACATTTAGGTTTAGACTAAGTTGTAAAGAACATATCTATAAAAATCAAATATTCTACTCCTATAATTACCCTTTAATCTCAATACTCTTACTCCTAATGTTGAGTTTAGATTTATTATCAAACTGACAATGCTTCTAATTCAAATAATTTTTTAATCATTGTACTTAAACATTTCACGTCGACAAAGAATTTTCTAAAATTTGATGTTGTTATTAGAAAGATTATTAAATTATAAAATTATTAGAAAAAAAAACGTCTTTGTTACGGAAAATAACCCTTTGGAAACTTGTATGTTAATAAAGTAACCAAATACGTTAAATTGCATATAGATTAGGCATAATTAATAGTTTACACAAAGGTATTTAAATGAGAATGAGTAGAAGCAAATAAGCCAGGCTTACTTGCCCCAATTGTGTTCAAAATAAAGAACGTGCCAAGATTTTGTTTTTATTTTTATGTTAATTGGGTTTTCGAGTACTGTATGTTCCTTTGTGCATTTTAGTGTTCCACTTATATATCATATCATCGATGGGATAGTTGGGTCTCAGCGGAACGAACGTTTAATAATTTAGTAGAAGACACGTGGCTGAGCGGAAACTGTACACGTGCTATCAATTATAGTGGGAATATTTAAAAAAAAAACGTGACTGGAATATTGTTATGTTTCACCCTTAGTGAGAGGAGCGTCGACCATGTTCATTGTGAGATTTATATAGATTAAGTTTTAGTTCAATTAATTTGTTTTTGTAAATGAGCGATATGATATTCTTAACTGTCGCTTTAAGAGAGAGTGATGAATGTAGACGAAGCACGACAGGTGTGCAAGAATAGAGGTATTTGGCATTCTGTGCTCTCTGCCTACTCCACAAGGAATCTGGCGTGAACATAATATGTATTTATGTATGTAACTGTTGCTTTCAAAAATATCTTCCTCCAATGTTTCTACATTGTTTTAAAGGCAAATTTAAATGCCTACATCGATATTCTATAATAACATGTTTATTTGTTATGGTGGACTAAGTTTATTATTCAATTCTATAAATTGCCTCCAAATGTAATTTTACATTTAGCTTTTTGGTTCTTGACAATGACCTTTTCGCGGTTTGATAAAGTCCAACAGTGCGGTTAGCGGCTTACGTAAGTGTTCATAATATTGCCAAGTTGACTGGAATCTTCCCAATTTAGAGATAACATAAATGCGGAGTAATATGCGTACACACAGTATCGCAATAATAATAAAGATAAAACAATATGTTTTAGCTAAGTTTTTGTTAGAATTTTCTTATTAATACACGTTAATATTACTTAGGCATAGCAAACAGCAGACGGCCCAGCTGTTGGTGACTGGTCACCGTCTTCTACAGACTTTAGTAACATCAGAGGAATCACCAATGTAATATCTGTATTGCCTGCCAAGCAAACTTGCAGGTCTTCTTTGATCTGCAGTGGACTGATGACCTGCATGATCAGCTGACGCTGACCACAATCTGGCGTTTATTTAATAAATCTGAGTTGTGTTCTGTTGCAGAACATAACTCAGCTGCTATGACTTTCTCCTTACTCTTGGGTTTATTAAACTTTCAGTCACATTTTACTTCTATATAACCGATCCCATTAAATCAAACTTGAGACTCAAAGTAAAATAAAATATTACAGTAGGTGGTCAAGTTATTAGGGACACACACATTTCTTTGTGTTTTGAACTCCGAGTTATTTTTTGTATTACATTAATTTTAATATGTGTGTTTACAATGTAGTTTATATGAAATAGTGTATGTTTAAGGAACAAACAGTTAACAGCTAACAGGATAACAGTCGTGATGTTACTTTTTTTTAATAGAATATTCATGAGACAAAAACATTACTCTTATATTTTAATATTTAGTTATGCCAACTCTCATTGATTAAAAACTCCCACAACCCAAAACTCAAAGAAAATTCAAAAATGTGCATAGGAAATATGCAATGTGGCACTACTAAATATTAAAATATTCTTGTTCTTTTTTTAACTCAAATAAATATTTTTTTTGTTATCTAGTCATTATTTTACTTTCTCGAACTTACACCATGTCCTATTTAAAAATACATTATAAATGTAAGAATAAGTACAATGCAAAATATAACTCTCGAGTTCAAGATACACAACAATGTGTATGTGCCTAATAATTTGGCGCTCACTGTATATTAATATTTCCATAGTATTGCGTCGCATCGGTATATGAATTTGATTAATTACAATTATTCATATATATGAATTTGATTAATTACAATTATTCATATTATTGATGGGAATATAATTTTGTTATTGATTTTGTTTAAATGGGCACCTACGTGTTGAGGTGATGACCTTTATATGTATTTGATTTAATTTTTCGTTTGTTGATTTAGTACGGATTGGTAATAATAATGTTACTTCAATACTTTTAACTGCGGAATGACTTGCTTTTATTATAATCATCAATGTAAAGTCTATAACTTATTGCGAACTTGAAATGAATCGAGATCCAATTTGAAAGGAAGAAAAATTGTACCTTAGCATTTTTTTCCAATGACCTCGAGGCAGAGGTAAGATCTTGCTGAATTCGAAAACATACTCGCTGTACGAGTATCCGTTAGAACATGCAAGTGAAGCTATGAATTGTTTTCAAACTTTCGATTAGGTTGCTACATTAAAATGAAATGACCTTTAACGTGTATAGACCACGTCCGGCGCATTTTATCTGCATTTATAACTAAATCGGGTTATTTAAACTGATAAATATTGTACATATGATAAACATACAATCTTCAACAGTGACTAGTACTAGGGGAAATTTCTACAAAAGAGCAATGTCGTTGGATTATATTGGTGTCAGTATCTACATAAATTTATAATAATTCATCATCATGAACCTGTTTTTAAATATATGGTGACAATACATAGATAAAGCGAATGTCACTTTGCATTATTATGAAATATGGAGCAAACAGTTTCATACGCAAATAGATAAATACACTTCCACGCTGGGTCTAAGGTTACAGATTACAAGACGTTAATCATTTTAAATTGATATTTATTGCAAATAAGTGCAGTCTGCTGGAGACCGCGTGTTCGCTTATTGCAGGCGGCACAGTATTCACTTCGAATGGAATAAAATATGACCGTGATTACAAAATGTAGCTAATGAGGCCACGCACGCTACCTGATGATAAGAGATTAGTTATTATCAAAGAATATTTGTATAGATTTATAGCCCCGTTGGTATATAGTGGTTGCAAGTGTAACTGCAATACAAGAGGTACTCAGTTTGACTCAGGGACGGGAAAAGTATTATTGGGTTTTTCTCACTTGGAATTTTTAGTAGCAGCGACTCCTATTCTATGAGACGTAAAACATAATTGGTAAACAGTAGGAAAACTTCACTTCTCTGCCTAACCCTCCTGGGAAATACTATGTTTGATGTTTCGATGTGTGATATACATATATGTGATAATATGTTATGCTAATGCATAGATTTAAAATTCAACTAGGGGCTTATCGAGACGAATCGAGTACCTACCTATGTTTCATATTAGAATTATTATTCTAAGTAAATCAATTCGTTAGGGAACAATCGGGAAAGTACTAAATGTTTGTAGTATGAACGGATAATGTATTCATCGGTTGTTAAGTTTTATTTATCGATAACTAGATGTAATTCGTAAGCTCCTTACCCTATACACATTGAGGCTCAGCAACAGCAGAGAGAAATTCGTTAACATGTGCTGGGCATTGTTTGTTGAATAATTTAGTTATTCAACATATGACTGAAAAGGAAACAAGGTTGAGGTGCTGTCGTGGTGCGTGACGTAAGCGCATGCATATGGTGCCGTGATTCCGGTTCTACAGTATTCAAATGTGTGTGTAAAATGCGTGTGGTTGACCTCTACGTATACCGATATCTAAAAATCATCATATTTTAAAGTATAACGTCACTGGTGAAACGTGAGAACGTACAACATTCTTCTGTCTACCTATTTGTGAAAACATAGGTGTGATGTTACGTTATTTTGGTTTGTCGTGTCTATTGACTAGTCATTATTGCATATTAATCTTAATACCCAAGTTGTAATGATGCGGGCAATATCGTGACGTCACTGACCAATTCTTATTTCAACACCAGGTGTTTACTTTTTGACGGGTAACAAATATCTTCCCACAAGAATGGAGTTAACCTAGACATCGGATTCGAAAGATTTTCAAATTGCCTTTAAAGTTACGATCAACTATATAATACTACATCTCCTTAATCTTCATATAATTTGCGAGGTGCAACCCCTACAATGTTATGTATAAAGGTTTTAATTTTATTTTGATAACAAATAGCAGATTTTGTAATGTTTAAATTCAAGTGTTTGAATAACAAAGACTAATTACATCTTACACATATATGTATACACATTACACATAGATAACCATGTGTCATAACTACAGAATGTTAAATCTCAAACATAAGATATTATTACTGTCTTAATATTATTTAATTAGTTCACACATGGCAACTATGTATCTTCCGCGATAATAGGTCTACCTACCACTTAAATCGCTATTGTTCACTTTGCTCTAAATATAAGTTCTATACTACAAATTAACTATTTGATACTATTTGCCCGCCTGGATGGTTTTTCTAAATTGAAATTACAATTAATACTCTTACTAGTAATGGCTCGGAGTCTGAATTTATGTCGGATGTATGGTAATAGGCTCACCCCCTTTTTCACAATGGGACACCTAACGTAACTTGTGCAATATGGGAGTTCCCTGCAGTCCTCTGCCAACCTCTTCGGGAGGATACCACAGGCGTTAAGATACGGGTTAATATTTGACACTTGAACAAGTCAAATACTGCCTGAAGGGGGTATCAGAAGTCTCCAAACCGCGCATGTATGAAGAGAGTGACGCATGTAGAGAAACCAAATCCTGACCCTAAGAGATCTAGCGTAGTATCATCCCTATATAAACAACCGAACCCGCGCAATATCTAGGCTTCAACGCGATGACATTATTAATAATGTCAATGACAAGAACATTCATTATAATTACTCACTAGGAACAATAAAAGTTGAAAGCTGAGCTAATAAACACTAATGCAGATAAACACGTGGTTTCAATGTACAAACGACACTTTGTCGCGCAGCATGACAACATTTATGCATTTACCGTTAGTCAGTATTTACATTGGCATTAATTATGTTATTATCTGTAGTACACCACACGCCTCAGTTATTTATTCTCGTGATAAAGTTTATTAACATCTTTTTGCACATTAATTAAGATTAAATTGCAATTGATCATTTCTTGTCACTGTCAATCTAATAAACTGTGCTTACTAATATTCAAAACAAAACAGTGAGGGTAGCAGTCGTCTTGCGTCAAACTGCTGTTTTGCTAATATTTATGTTTATGTAGAAAATTTATGTATGTAATATTTATGTAGAAAATAATGGTTGAATAAAAGTTAAATTTACATTTTTGTACACAATATTAATTTAAAGTGCAAGGTTAAAATGTGTTATTATGAGTAATTCTAAATAGTTTTTAAATATCGAATACATTACATTCAACGAATTATGTTTTGTAACGCTTCATAGGTACGTATAAATGTAATGGAATTTTTCAATGAAATTTCCTGTGACAAATTTACATGTCTGAGTAATTTAATAATACTTCGCGTATTTATCGGGAATCTATAATATTAATATTTGCTGCCTTCGAGCTAATATGATGATGAAACGAAAAGGTTGATAGCAAAACTCTGCAATGGCTGAAAGTAAACTCTTTGAGTATGAGCTCATTTGGTTCTATTCGACTCGTTGAGACCAACAGTGTAAAGTATGATGCGTCATTTACGAAACTGATTTTAAAGCAGAAGTAAAGCGACGTGCACTCTACTTGACGCTAACACTTTGACAGTAAGTAAATAATCGCGTAGAATTACTAGTTATAATAAATACTAGTTATAATAAATTGTATCTCTTTACATTCTCAAATAAAACAATAGGTCTAATAGATTCGATATTATGTAGGTAGATAGATTCTTATATATAACTTGTTCCTGTGTATTAGGTGGGAACGCCTACTATATCAATCTGTAGTGATTTTTCTACTTTATGAAAGAAAAAGGATTAACAGACATTTTGTTTCAAAAATGCTTCAAAATGTTTAACAAGATATTTACTGCTTTTTAACTCAGTCAGTAGCGAACACGGTATGCGGTACAAGTCTTTACCGAATTATACAAATTACAAACATAAGCATATGCCACCGTGACTTTTGGAATCCTGTAGTTAATTTAGTGTGTTTTTGTACAATACAAGTCCGCCAGATGGCGGTACTGCGCACTACGCATGCCGTCTGCCGCTGCACACATTTGGTGCAATTTCTGTGTCTTCTATCTCAGACAATCTGGCTTCATCTGTTGCTACAAAAAAGCGGATTTTATTACAAGATGCTATCAGAGTATGTTTGTACGAAGATAATTGTATGAACACTCTAAGATTGCGTTATGTAAATAATGTCAATAGCAAATTTGGCTCTTGCTCCTAACACTTGTGTAAGGAATAGTGTGAATGGAGCCTTGAGTAAGCTTTTGAGTTGCCGCCGACTGAGTCAGCGGGCTCGGTTGGCTA
>DWFO01004622.1:0-11198 GCA_018246595.1 Mimoniades nurscia nurscia
ATATCTTCACGCCAGGTCCCTTGCAGGGTAGGCAGAGAGCACAGAGTGCCAAATATCTCTATTCTTACACACCTGTCATGCTTCATCCACATTCATCACTCTCTTCATGCATGCACACCGGTTTCGGAGACTTCTGATGTCCCCATCACATAAAACCTATTTATTTGGTCTAGATAGGTGAGTCTTGATATTTGTATAAATTAAGAATTGAGTTTTTCTCTTATAGATATTTTTAATTTTTTAATCAAATTATTTCAAAAAATCACAAACACAAATTTTTGATTGTCAATTTGTATAGGTGTGGAGAGTTTTGGGTAGTGTTAATATATAATTGGTCTTAAAAATATATCCTGGGCATTGTAGACGCAAGTTGTAATTATTAAATGATGACGAAAGCTAGCCAACAGTTAAAAAACACTGTCATTATGTTTGTAAGCAATATTAGTATGTTTATATTACATTCAGGGAAAGTTAAAATAACACTTTCATTTGTTACTCTGATATTGATAAACTTATTGTTGTGTTGTTTTATGTCAATCTTCAATAGTTTACTATTGAGAAACAATGTATAGGCATTTGTAATAATGTATTTTATAAGATACAAATAGTATATTTCCAATGTTTACAAATATGTGGATTATATGGAAATCATGACTAGACAATAGGGAATAAAGTTGAAATCAAAAAATTAGCTACCAATGCTTGTTGCAGGAAGGAGCCTCCAACCGAGGAAGAGGTTGCTCAGAATCTTGCAATAGCTGAAATGAAAAAAGTGAATGCAGCGAAAATTGAGGCAAAGAGACTGTCAGAAGGTGGTAGTCTGCCAGCACCAACGGAGAAGGGTCCACTATCATATCCAACATACTCAGAGTATCATGGAGGGGATCCTAACGATCATTACAAAAAGTAGAACAATTCATATATTTAATTTGTTTCTGTAAATACATAGGTTTATTTAAATAGATTGTATTCACATTAATAACACCAATACAGGTGTGATGTTAAATAAATAGAATTGTTGCTTATGTACATTGATTTATTTACATGATTTACTTTAGTTTTATCTTTCTAGTCAACTCTTGAGGTACAGTACAATACCATATGAAAACCTTATATAAACAAACAAGGAGATTATGAAAAAAATAAAATGCACGGAAGGTGGCCTTTTAATGTAGGAAATGATTATTTTCGGCTGACCTTAAGCTACTTAATTTTGAATGAAGAATAGTATTAAATAGACTGTTTGCTTTTATATAAAAGGCTGTGTACTCTAATTTACTACAAAAATTTTCTAAATTAGATTTTTTAGTAGTGGCTCGGAGACGATATGTGCCCGGTGAATGGCAATAGGCTCACCACCTATTCCACAGTGGGATGTAAATGTAACTGGTGAAACATGGGAGTGATCTACATTCCTCTGCCTAGCTCTTCAGGGATTACAGGCATGATGTTACTTATGTACTAATTTGATTTGTTTTCATTTTAAGTTGTGTGTTTATAGCTGAATGATAAATTCCACCATGTAGGTATGAAAGACATGCACAAAAGGACTATGAATCAGCATCAGTAAACATCTGGATATTTTATGGTGATTTTCTGAATATACTAGTTGTAATTTGCCACTTTGCTGTGGCATATTGTGGTTACATGGATGAACAATGAGGAATGAAATGTTTCATATAAGTTTAATTTTGCAATACTTGTGGATATACAATATTTTTTATTTTACAATTGTTTGCGTAGAAATTAATTATTATCTGATTTGATGACCTGGGAACACGCAACATAAAGTTGTCCTTGTCAGAACCGGTCCACATTTAAATCTAATCCACACAATTTCAAAGTGTAAGTTATTCTTTTTTAAATTGGAGCATAGCAAGCAGATGCTGTTCATATGTGTATCACCACCAGCTGTTTGAGATGCCCGCAATGGGTATAGCTTATTGCTTGGAACTCTGATGCTGCCTGAAAACTTTATTCAGTTGAAATATTAAATATCTTTGACACAGTTTCATAGTTTTAGTTTCGATGATTATAATATTTTTATTTATTATACTCTCTAAATATTTTTAATTTAAACATTGATATTAACTTTTTTTTATATCGTCAATTTGATGCCAACCGAATGGTTGCCGTCGCCTAGTCCCTGTCGTTTTTGGCAGATGGCGCGGCTTACCATAGCAAAGTTGCTTTCTCGCGACCATGGGTACTGTAGGTACCTACGTTACTAACGCGAAAAGTAGATTATAACCGTCCCTGAAGTGGATTGTATATTATTTCAATATTTCAGATCAACCAGTGCAGAACTTTTTTTTTAAGGATACACAAAATCTTAATATTTTTATGTACAAACATTAATGGCGAAGTACGATAATGTGAAAAAATGGACAACAGATCATCGAATTTTTAGTCGAAAGTTATCATTTGGCGTGTTAAGGCATAGGTTGAAATTTAGTTTTGATGCGAGCGGAGTGGAATCGGAGCCTGTTAAAACAGTTTATTTCCTTACTTCGTCTGATCTGGACTTAGCATGACAATGCCTTTCCCTTAACAGTAAAACTCTTCGTTGGCGTCTGTTTTTATAGATTCGTAAAACCTGGGATTATTCAAGATAATAGTAAAAAGTACTTTCTAGGAAAGCCTGCTACATCATAGGCTGCATCTCGCGTTTCATCAAGTCAGATTGCAATCAAACGCGAGCTCTTTGCTAAATATATAAAAAAATGATTTAAAATATAGAGTATCGCCATATAAATAAGAGCTATATCTAAAATGGTATGAGCGTTCAAGCTCAAGCGTATTGGCACAAGTGCATGATCGCTTCAGCGCTTGATTTCTCAGTTAATGTTCTATTTAGAAAAAGCACTAGGGCCCTCAACTAGTATAATATTACATAGAATATTTTGTTATATTATTTAACATGTCCTGTATACATTTGTACTTAAAGGTACTTAAACGTTACATCACACCTGTAATCCCTAAAGAGGTAGACAGAGTAATGTATGTATTACACTCCCAGGATTCACCATTTTATCCCAGGACATTCCGATCGGCAGTCGCGCTTGCAACCAACACGACTAACGAGATAGTCAAAGGTGCTGAAATTATTTGTTACTAGCTGACCCAGTAAATTTCGTACCGCCTAACAGTCTATGAATACGTATTACTACTTAAGTGAACTATACGTTTTACCATTTAATTTAAGCTTTTATAAACGTAATACAATGA
Organism: Mimoniades nurscia nurscia; assembly: GCA_018246595.1. Taxonomy (NCBI): domain Eukaryota; kingdom Metazoa; phylum Arthropoda; class Insecta; order Lepidoptera; family Hesperiidae; genus Mimoniades; species Mimoniades nurscia. Next base: position 3,229 of record DWFO01004622.1, read on the forward strand.
ATACAAAAATATTAAGTTTAGTATTTTATTATGACGCGCTATTTTATGTGCACGCGCCCCTGTCGGTGCCGCCGCAACCGATATTTCCCTGCACTAAATCTGTAATATCTTCGAAAATATTAATTTAAATTACTTGTTGTAAAGGGCCATATTGATCTATAAATAATGCACAATATATTTAAAGTACTTAATTAGATAAGGATTAATACCTACTGTATGGCTTAAAATTGCTTCGTAAATAAGCCATTATTTCTCGTAAAAAATAAAGGATAAAAAATGGTTATTGTGGGTTATCCCTAAGATATAGACATATACCATCGCGGATTTTTTTGTAGACCCGTTTAAGTTGTATCATACTGTAGTACATTATTTTGATCTATCTTGTAGGGTTCAACCACCGTTTGCAATGTAAGCGCAAAAAATGTGTTTATTACATCACATTAATAACCTCTAAAATAATCAGTTTCTCTCCTATATTATACATCTATTATAAATATATACCTTCCACTTGAATCACTATCTATTAAACTGTATCAAAATCAATTGCATAGTTTTAAAGATCTAAACATACCTACATAGTGACAAACGGCGGGAAGCGATTTTGTTATACACTGTGTAGGGATTGGAAAATAAATGTATTAAATGTTGTCATTTCACGTTGGCAACACATTGAGTTACTTATTTTAACGATAACTTATTTTAATGTCTGATAAAGTACGGTTATAAATATATCATAATATTATAATTGTCCAATAATTCTCGTGGCTCTGACGCGCTGGACTGTCGTGAACAGTAGCTGACAGTCATTGACCTTTATCAGAAAGCTTGATTTAGCTCAATCATTCTCTTAAACTGAATGAATATGTACAGTAAAACTACTGCTATAAAAAATACGTTTCTTCCTCGTGAAATTTGGCTGCGTTTTATGTAAACAGGTTGATGCTGAATTCGTTGGTCCTAGTGTCTGCCAAATAAAGAAATATAATTATTATAAGCTTTTTCCATGTACATAATTGTTTTATTCAACCTTGTATTAATGTATTTGTGTTGCGGATCTGCGTTTTTGGACTTTTATAAAAGGTAATTAATTGTCTCTATTGACACAGACATTACAAGTCTAAGGCGTATAAGGGGTGTTGAGATATAATAATGGCAATTTATTTGTTAATATGAGCATTTATCCAGGTGCTAATTATGCAGGTGGCAATTATCGTACGTTATCAACGACGCGAATGTGGTGGAAATTTACGCTACTATATACTACATAGATACTTAGATCGCGATATTCGACATGTAAAATATAATATAGATACTTATAAGTAACGAGAGACGGCGTTAATGAATGATGTAATATTAAACACTGTAAGTACTCCGCATTAAGTAATTTTCCGTTGGGCCATATTGTTTCAGATACATTTAAAAGACAGACAGTCGTTAGTTAAATTTGGTCGCGGACACACCTACCAACGTTGGACCACACCGACGGGAATATCACGCGTTTGCGATCGATAACATTGTTGAAATAATAAATCAAAGACAAGGTCAGCTCATAAAAATAGATTTCGTTTTAACATATTTTTACATTAAATCTAAATTATTATTTTATATTTAGTGCAAGTGAGTAAAATTGTATTTAAATTAATTTGTTTCAATCATGCCCATTGTTTACTTTTAGATAAGATTCAATAAAAATTAATTGTTATTTGTGCATCGACTACTGACCCTGTATAGAGAGCGCCTGTTAAAGACACATACCTGGGTTGAGACAGAATTAGATTTCGCTTGTTGAAGCGAAATATTTTCGTACTAACGTAGACACAACTAGTTTTATTTGATAATATTTGATTTTTCCGGATCTTTATCAACTGTCTATACCGGGTTGAACGAGTACATTATTATATTAATGTTGTCAGTAACTTCATTGTTTTATGATCTTAAGTACTTTATACGTTTAACGCCTTAGCTAATCATGAAAATATTTAATTAATTTAACTCGTTAAACATGCAATAACCGTTATCTTGAAGAAATGCTATATAAGGAGCCGCGTGGAATTACATCGTGCACTGATAGGACTTCAGAGTACTTGGAACTTAAGGCTTTAATTCAACATTTCAGTCTTTTAGTATTATATTTTAAATAGAGGTATCTATTTTTTTTTTAATTTTCATATAAGCAACCCGTAACATAAATATAATTGTTCAGTTTAATAATTAAAAATTTACACCGTATACCTACATATTAATACGTCTAATTAGATCATTAGTTTGCCAAGTGAAAATACTGAGATATATATTTTAAACTTTCGTTTATAGATCATATACAGTATAAAATGGACACCAGAAAAATTTCATCGAAAGAGGTCTTTGCGCTTGAAGACAAGTATGGGTGCCGTAATTACGCGCCTATTCCCGTTGCGCTGTGTCGCGGTGAGGGTAAGTACTAAAAATTTATTAAGGTGGCAAAAGATTGATGTTTATTCAAATAAAAAAAAACGTAACATCAGCCCTTTCATCCTCAAAAGGGTAGGCAGAATTGTACACCCCCACGTTTCGTCAGTTACGTTTACGTCCCACTTTGCAATAGGCGGTGAGCCTGTTGCTAAACACCAGGTACGAATCTAGACACCGACTCACTATTAGAAAATCTAAGAAAAATCCATCTCGGGATTTGAACTCAGGATCTCTCTATCAGCAGTCACGCTTGCAACAATTCGATTGACGAGGGAGTCTATGATAAATAATAAAATGCTTAGCATAAAAATATAAAACAGAATAAGGTGAAATTAGTTTACGAAATTTTATAGTGAAGTGCAGTATGTATATAATATTATTAAATACTAAAGTAACTAAATGTTGAGGATAAGTAGAATAAAAATCCTTCACGAACTCGATAATTTCAAAAACTTCTATAATTCATTGAACAATTCATTTTTATAGTAAATTCTCATTTAGTGTATCACTTTTGTTGCATTCGTGATCATTTGAAAAACGATGTGATTGTAATTTGTTCCTTTAAGATTAAAAGATTATTTCTATATTTTCCCAATTATCCTGAAGAGTTCTTTGTTTCAATATCTATAGGACATTGCGACTGCAGTAGATAACCCTACAAAGAATGATTATTTATTGTGTAGGTCATGTTAAAACAGAACGTTAAGATAACATTCCTTTTAAGTTAATTGTACTCGCAGTGTAAGTTATGCTTTGAGCTGATTTATCAGTTTTTTTTTATTAAAAAATAAGATAATTTAAACAGTCAAGATGATTTTCAAGCTAATGCAAGTAGATACGAGTTCTCTAATCTTCACTTATCCGGACTGTAATAGCAATAGTGCGCTCAACGCGTTCCGGGAGAGACTCGGGCCCAAGACATTAGCAAGGAAAATTGGTTCTTTACTAGTATTTTATTGGTATACATTTTATTCATCAACATTTTTATAATAGCATCGAGGTGTTGAAGTGATGAATCGAAAAAAAAAAGTGGTCATAATTTAAAAATATGATTTCCAGTACACGGTCTCTTATTGGAAATCGTGACTCGCGACTAAATCGACTATCGTGACTAAAGTTTATGCGTGAATATAACGTAAAAATTTTGTTGCGATGCCACAGATGTGGTCCGAGAGCTGGTACCAATTTTTAAGTAGGTATTTGAGGCAAGCTGAAAACTTGTCACATACCTCTCCTGTTAGACCCCAACACGGAATAGAACCCCTAAATTTTTATTTTATTCGCAAAAATGTATTTGAGACAATGTGTAATTTTTATATGTTGTAGTTTAATGTTTAAAGAATAAAAAAAAATACCCTATTAAAATTTCAAGATGCCTTAAATACATTTTTTTATATTTTTATAAAAATATTTTTTCACGTCCTTGACAATGTTAAAACCCCGACTAAATCGTCTGGCTTATTTTTTTTTATATTCTTTAAATATTAAACTACAACATATAAGCGTTGCATGTTTCCTCAAATATATTTTTGGGAAAGAAATTAAATATTTGTAAAAATTTTGGGTTTGATTTAGATTTACCCCCTCTACCCACCAGCTAGGACTACTGTTCCGTGTTGGGGTATAATAAGAGAGGTATGTCACAAGTTTTCAGCTTGCCTCAAAAATTGGTACCAGCTCTCATACTATGTGCTTGCGCTGTGTATACGTTTATCGGACGGCCACCCTGCAGAAACATCAATGTCAAGGGTCTCCTATAAGATAGATAAAACATATATGAATTAATTCGTTTTTTTTAAATTTTATACTTTCACTTCTCTTAAAATAATTCATTTTTAATTATACTTCGCGTATTGAATATGTAGTGATTGGTACAACTCATATACTAATCTATTTCTATCTTACTTGACTGCTTCGTTAGTTGAATTGCAAGTGTGATCGAGCTATCCTGGGGTCAAATCGCGGGTTGAGTAGCTACTATTGCTTGCAGTGGATTGTTTCTTACATAGGCAATTGTAATTTTTCGGGTATTGTAAATGTCCGTAGGCGACAGTGCCTACATCCTGTCAGTTCGCTTTGTTTATTTTCTATGGTGCACTTATATTGTTATTATATCATCACCATAGGTGTCTTAGGAGGTAGGCGGAGAGTACAGAGTGCCAAAATGTATCTATCCTATATTTTATATGTACCTTTTAGTAAAATAGTAGCTGCATTCGCCACCACAGATTATATCTTACTTTTAATTGACTTTTCCCGCGAAAATTAAATAGATCTTATAATGAATGTGATCATAAATTTCAATTATTTTCGCATTACATATACAGTAATGACACAGATTCATTTCGTCATCGTCATTCTATATTTAATATAGATACCGTAGTTTTACAATAAACATAACGTTCATATCTTAAACAAACAACATAAGTTGTAGGGGAAAGTTAAAAATAATTTTACGATAACCTTTTCCCCTCTGTTATTTTTTATATCTGAGTGAACAGATATGTGACGTCACTCAGTATATTGAATGAATGCGTATTTGCAAAGTAAACAAAGCAGAATTTCATGTAACTTACATTTATTTCATGAAAAGCTAATGAAAACAATTAAAATCGATAATGTAGCCTAAAAATAAACATCTGCAGGTAATGATAATGAACTTGTTACTGGTAGAAATTAACTAGGACACGGTAATTAATCATGTAACTGTAGCATTTGTTTTCTTCTACGTAACTACTAGGTATATTCGTATGGGACGTGGAGGGAAAGAAGTATTACGACTTTTTGAGCGCATATTCGGCCATCAACCAAGGACATTGTCACCCAAGGATCATAAAAGTATTAAAAGAGCAGGCTGATAAACTTACATTAGTCTCGAGGTTTGTGTGATTTTTTTACGATATTATAAAAGTTCATTTTAAATGATGGTTAAGCTGCTTACGAATATTATTTTCATTATTCACTATTACAGTTCATTTAGTGATTGTGCGTTGTAATATCTCTCTGTTAAATTTAAAACTATTTGGATAGCGTGATAGATAGATTCGTACTGATTGATTGATTCATATTGATTGATTAATGCATATTGAATAATTCTGAGTGGGCCATTCATTTCAGTACCTAATAACAATGATGTCAACCTACTATCTTTGCTTCCAGAGACGCACTCAGTAAAATAATTCACGACCATTCGTAATTCCACAAAGATATCCTATAACCTGCAATTCCTAATAGTCAGTTCCAAATGATAGAACGTTCATGATGTTTCAGGGCGTATTATTCTGACAAACTAGGTTTGTATCAGAAGTTCATGACAGAATTGTTTGGTTTTGATCGTCTATTGCCCATGAACACTGGCGTGGAGGGGGGCGAGTCCGCTTGTAAAATTGCTCGTAAGTGGGGATACGAAGTCAAGAAGATTCCGCCTAATCAAGCGAAGGTAATTTATCAAAATTGATTTGACAGTTTCGACGCATTCTCGGAAACCGATTGAAATGCATTAGTATTGCAGTATTGGTGCCGAGTACCTACTGTTGATGACTGAGTGTGGTGATGAGTAAAAACTGGCGATCCGTTCGCAGAGATATTTCTTTTAGGTGTTTGATACATTTTAAAATTAAATAACCCGACAATAGTTAGCTGCTATTTTAATTCCATTCATTTGATCATGTCGAAAATTGCTTTTTTTAACTTTTTTATATATAGGTACTTATTTTTTATTTTTATCTTTCTTAAAAAAGTAAAGTAACAGAAAGACGGGCTGAATCCTAAAGGTGTTTTCGCCCAGTCAGCTTTATTAGGGCCGTTAGCGTAGGCAGAAGCATGTAGTGTTGCAAACTACTAAAATCGTACTGTTGATAGAAAGTGCGGACAAGTGTTCAAATAATATTGTTTGTTTCCTAGATCCTGTTCGCAGAAGGCAACTTCTGGGGCAGAACACTGTCAGCCGTCTCCGCGTCTTCGGACCCAGCTTGCTACGAAGGCTTCGGCCCCTACATGCCGTGCTTCGAACTGATTCCGTACAATAACGTTCCGGCTTTAGAGGTACATAAAATATGTCATTTCTCTCTCTAAATGAAACAGAATTCATATACATTCTTAAGAATCCATTTGTTTAACTGTTTAATTCGTGTTTGATGTAGCATGTAAGTACCTATGTGATTTCTTGTGTTGTTATCTAAGTTAACCGTTACTACCTAATGTTACCTACCAATCTTATCTTGTAATAAAAAGCGGCATACTTGTTTTACAGTCGTGTGTCGTGTTATACCTATAATTTTGTGAAGTTTTTTAATTTTGCGTTAAAATGCGTACCTACCTACTTTTTTTTAATTTTGGCATTCTTTTTTAAAGAAAGCGCTCAAAGATCCCAATGTGGCCGCGTACATGGTGGAGCCCATTCAAGGCGAGGCGGGCACGATCGTGCCCGACGAGGGCTACCTCAGAAAGGTCCGCGAGCTCTGCACCAAGTACAATGTGTTGTGGATTGCGGACGAGGTGCAGACCGGTCTAGGTTTGTATAATATAGTAACTAAACCACGGTAAATCACTAAATATAAAATTAGGTAACTAGTGAAACGCGGGAGTGTCCTACGCTCGTCTGCGTACCTCTTCGGGGATTACAGGCGTGCTGTTACGTAAATTGATGCAATCATTACGTAATTTCCACCATTTTCATACACTGTTCTCGTTTGAGTTTGTGTTCGCGTATACATACATACCTACATTATTTATATCCAGAAATTTGCATAATATGATTTGTACTTAAATGTGTTTACAAATAATCGATTGTAAATTATTTTTAATCTGCTACCGCATAACCGCATCGGTGCGAATTTTCAATTCAGACGATCCAGCCAGGAACTCCGTCGCATTATTATTTTTGTTCCTTTATTGTAGTACAATACAATTTTTTTTCTAATAGTACCTACCTACTTTTTTTTTATTGGGTGGATCTGGTGTGTATATGTTCGTGGTTTCAGGGCGCACCGGCAAGCTGCTGGCCGTGGACCATGAGGACGTGAAGCCGGACATCCTGATCTTGGGCAAGGCGCTAAGTGGCGGAGTCATGCCCGTTTCGGCAGTCCTGGCCAACCACAGCGTTATGAATGTAAGTTTTATTGTTATAGCTAATTAAAAATTACAGCAGAGCTGCTTTAATGAAAGTTGAACCTACTTGTACATATTGTCCATCGCGAATGTTTTTTATGTACTGAATTAAGATAACATCGCGCCTGTAATCCCCGGAGAGGTAGACAGAGGAGTATTGTTGCCTCAGTTATGTCTACGTCCCATCATGGAATACGGGGCTTGCCATGTACCGGGCACAAATGCGGATGTCATGTTACTACTAGAAATTACAAGTTAGAAACATCCAATAGTAGTCCAACCTGGGATCCAACCTGAGTCTTCTCGGAAGTCGCACTGGCAGCCGCTCGACAGACGTGCGACTGCCGATCGGGAGGTCCCGGGTTCGATTCCCGGGTCGAACACTACAAAATTTTCTAATTTAGATTTTC
>DWFO01004623.1:0-11198 GCA_018246595.1 Mimoniades nurscia nurscia
GTGGGACGTAAACGTAACTAGTGAAATGTGGGTGTGTTTTACATTTCTCTGCCTACCTCTTCGAGGATTACAGGCGTGGTATTACGTTGAGTACTTCGTATATTTTAACTATTACCTCGAGAAATACATATCGAGGGTTGAAAGGCTCTTTGTTTTAAGTGACATTTTTAACGATATTGTGTTATATATTCGGAATCAGCGAATTTATTTTTAATTCCTTATATATATTTATAACTCAATATCGCTAAAAATGTATTTATACTGTTTTATTAAAATAATGCATGTATTTGGATTATTATTCCAATATTACATGCATTTGTATTCGCATGCAATGTTTTAATTGTTGTCATATTACGTTTCCATGCCAATCTGATCGTTGTTCACAATAGCTTGGCCCCGTATGCCGTGAAGTGTTTAACTCAAAGAGTACAGAATGAAATACAACTACTTCGTACTTCCAATTTGAAGCTTCACTGATGCAGATCTCAGCCGCCAAAATCGCGCGTCTGTCTCTCAATTCACGGTCATTTAAATTACATAGTAACTTGTTGCACCGCTGGAGAGAAGCGATTAAGTGAGAACCGATAATATGTATTTTAGTATCGTTACTCTACGTTTTTGACAATTTAGTAAGCGTCTTGTGTAACAGTGTTTAATACAAGCTGGGGTAACTGTTTAGTAGCGAATTTCCTAAAAATGTTTTTTTCTTTATTTAAATGTCGCACATAATTGATTCCTTCCCAAGAGCATTGTAAACGATGAGAATAGTAGCTTCCTATGCTTGAGATTACGTGGAATTTATATGGGGTAGTAAAATCAAAATGGAGTTTATCTTAACTCTTTTTCTCAAGCACCTCAAGCACCTCAACCACCCAAGAGGGGGGCGCATCCGATGAAGGCTTCAAGACCCTTATGGTCAAAGCCAACCCCTAGGTGGTGTTTAGTGGGTAGGCACGGGATTCTCCCCTGAGTCCCACATGACCACTGCGAGCGGTCGCAGTGGTATGCTTAGAGCGTCACCATCTCCCTTCCGTATGGAGGGTAGCCCTTTTCCACATTGTCTGGGCGCAAAAAAAAAATCTATCTCTTTTCCCAAACAATGTTCGTTTTATATGTATATTGAACAAGGAACTAACCATTTTAATAGCTGCTATTAAGAATCAACTGTTATACCCTTGCAAGTTTTTTTTAGCCAGCCAGCAAGCTAGTGATGTAGGTACTAGTAGTTCTAAATTTATTTTTTGCTGAATTTAGGCTCTAATTCATAAAAGGAATACTCTTTTCTTGTATAATGATACAAGTAGCTTCATAATGAAACAGAAGTTTAAAATTCTAACCATCTCACTAAGGCGAACTCGGAGTTTTTTATTTGTTTGTATTCGTTTCTATAGCAACCAAGATATAACCAACCAACCAATATATAAATCTTGAGTACATTGTTCCAAATAAAATGGACTTTAAGCTGTGTTTGAAATTTATTGGTTTCGTTTAAAATCGTTTTGACTGCCTCGTTGGTCGTGTTACTTGCAAGCGCGACTGCTGATCGGGAGGCCCTGGGATCAATTCCCGGGTCGAGCACTACGATTGTTTTCTAATTTGGATTTTCTAGTAATAACTCGGAGTCTGGATATGTGCCCGGTGTATGGTGGTAGTCTCACCACCTATACCACAGTGGGACGTGAACGTAACTGGTGAAACGTAGGAGTGTTCTACATTCCTCTGCCTACCTCTTGATGTGATGTTACGTTTTTTTTATGTTACGTTTCGTTTAAAATGATGGCAACATCAAACGTATAGTCTAGATATCCGTAAAATCATTAAGCATTTATGACATCATGCGGATGTCAAAATTCAAAATTATGCTATTAAATCAAAATGTAGGTATGTATTTTTGATAATACGATTAACAATCTGCTTGATCTGTTTCTAATACTCAAATGACGGAAACATAAAACGTTAAATCTTGATATATTTATTGCTAACTACGTAATTAATTTATGTTTTTGCCGCCCAGCGTGGCTTTGTGATTATACATATAAATATATTAATTAGAAATATGACATTGAATTTATTGACCAAAAACATTTGCAGTGTTTTGGGGAGCACATAAACTTAGTAAGAAGGTATATTACAACCTTGTATAATCGAAACGTCAAAGTAAAAACCATTTCGTTAAAACAACCGCGTTCGTATGGTGAATAAGAATCACAGCGATAAATTAAGTATGACAATTTAGTGACGCTTTTTTGTTTTTTAGGACCCCTCCACACACTGTTATCTTTACATGAAACGAAGAATCGAATTCCTAACCCTCTTCTCAATAGTGAGGTTCAGTAACCTCTAAACCAACGACCCAGTGATTGGGCAACTGATTATTTCGCATAGCAGTCAACAAAGTTAGTTCGGTAGCCAACAATGTGACATTTTTCATGGATAGCTTATTTATCATATTATAAAATATCACATAATTATTATTATAAATCATTAATTAATATAAATCATCACTCCGACCTGGTGTAATAGTTATATGCCAACCATCTTTATCCTTACAGACGTCCAGCGTTTCTTCTACATTTATCACTCTCTCCATACATGCACCCAGGTTTCTATGACTTCTGACTCCCCGATAAGCCAGTATTTGGCCTATTTGACCGGGATAGGTGAGTTTTGACCTCCCAGGGCACCTGCGTACATCAACATCCTCTAATCAGCTATTCTCTTAAAAACCTGAGAAATCTAAAGGAAATCAATAGGTATGATACCGGGTGATATTGAGAGCACGCCGGCCTTGACTCCGCGCCGCCCGACCGTGAAGTGACTGTTCACGCTATTATAGTTATTAGATTATATGACCACAATGCGGTCACTCAGTCTTAACATTCAAGCGCACTAGCATACAGCATAGCGCAATCTGACTGACCTGTTAGTGTAATGCTAAGTGATGCTGACCCTTGTGGATTCGATTCCCACCCTAGACAAATTTGTTGGAACAAATATTTGTTTCGTTTTTGGTTTTAAGATCACCTATATAGTATTTCATAGGAGTTATAATAATCATCATAATTTATCATATAACCGTCATTGCTTTGTAAATTATGTTTGCAAATAAATAAATAAATCGTCATCAATTTGAGTCCACTGTTAGGTACAATCCTTCTAAAAAATAGGCTCTCCCTTATTTGGTATCATTTGCGTGAGAGTTGAACCTAAGTTATTACTAGTATAATTTTGCCGCATATAAACTATGTTCGCATTATAACATATGTAATTACCTAAATATTTTGCTCTGAACCACTTTAAAATAAAGTGTAATCAGATATATTCGAGCTCCGTCTATGAATGGAGAGCGTTAAAAGGGAATAACGAAACCTAATTTTGAAGCATATGAATATTTCGTAATTTACGTAATTTTCCTATTTCATATAACACACAACAGGATAATAATATAATATATAACAACATATGGTAGGATAAATGTTTTTATAATTGTAGCTTGTAATGTAGGTATCTCACAGTTTTTATCTTCTACGTAATCTTTGCACGCTTGCTAGTCAACGCTTAGTAAATATTAGTATTAAAGACATTACACTAATAACCATTTTCACACTGCGCACACAGCCGCGTTCAGGTCGACATGAGCTCTTTGCGCAGTTATTAACGATTGGCGCAGTATTAATGGAAACTACATTATAAAGCCGCGGCCGGCCACATAAACCAGTCTTGTCGACTAATCACTTGAAAACATTTTTCATTACGGCTAATGCACATTAGGGCTGCTATTTTGTCGGTAAATATACATATTTTATATAAATCATTGTAGTTATAGAGGACAAAAGAGAAACATGTATCGGTAGAACATAACATCACGCATGTATCTCCTCGAAGGTGAAGGTGTAGCCAGGAGAGTGCAGTACACTGATACATTTAATTAGTTATCTTATATTTTTCACAACGAAATAAGGTGGGGGCGGGAGGAAGCCTAGTTCTGTACAATCGCTATTTCAATGTATTAAATTTAATTGCACGTAGAATGTGTTCATGTAAATAAAGTTTTCTTCAGCGAGTCGTTTAACTTCATTGTCTTCTTTGCAACGCAAATGAAGGAGACAGTCTCTTTAAGCAATTATCTCAGAATGCGCTCGTTTTCACGAAGAGCAGTTTGCATATTTTTACAATAATACAGCGCAATACAATTTAAATAACTTGTTAACGTGGAAAAGATTTCACTTCGGCATAATACTTCAATGTAAATTATACACGTTGCTCATGTTAGTCTACATAAAATTACTGTATTTTATTTTTGTATTTGTTAGGTTCATTCTAGTATTTTGTTAGGTTATCGCCTTTGAAGTACAATATAATTTTACACGTAATAAAATTGGTGGCGTCAATTTGTGTAACGAAGTTTTACACAATAGCTTTAACACTTCATTTTGATTTTAGTGCTTCGCGTGTGTTTATGGAATCTTGACGTTTTAATCTGACGTAAAAATATGATTTCAAAGTTCATGCGAACGATTTGCTTTTACAATTTTGTAATCTTAGGGAATGGGGTCGTGAATGTTGATGTTGGGGTCCTTCCGGTGCTACTTTGTAGCGAGCGGTCAACACAATACGTCGTAAGTCACCTGCCAAGAATTACACTTCAGTGAAATCAACTATTCAGTTTTCCTTGCGGCGCAAATATATGGAAACTCTTGCGGTTGGCGCCGCATTGGTCGAACTAACTGTATTTTAAAATATCCACTGCAGTAATATGAAATACGTGACTACTTTTCCCTGCGAGTTTTATTTACGATTTTCTTTCACCAAAAAAGCGATGTGACTTTTGACATATATGTATATAACGTTAGTAGATAAATTAGATTTAGATTAGATTTAAAAATGTTTAAATAATAGTATGTATTTTACATACGAAATTTTAAAAGAAATACCTATTTAATATTGTACATAATATTACTACCTATATAAAAACTTGCTAATTATTCACTTGAAAAATGTCTTGAGTAATTGCCTGTTTATCAACACACTTATACGAATTCATACTGCATACTTAAAGGTACATATTTGTCAGGATGTTGGAACACCGATTATTGAATTGAGGAAATCGTTACGAACAACTGTAATTATTGCAAACTGAAACCAACATGTACTTACACAAACTCGAGTGCAATATTATTTTAAATGTTGTGAACTACAGGCGACCATTTCAATTCTATACGACAAATTTCGGATAGAACAGTACATATGACTAACTGCATTAATCCCAACGTTGAAATTAGTTTATTTTAATTTATTATTATCATGAAGATTTTGCCTTGACGGCTCATTGGTCTTATTGGTTGCAAGTGCGATTGCCGATTGGAAGGTCCTGAGTTCAATTCCCGGGTCGGGCACTACTAAATTTTTCTAATTTAGAAAATCTAAATAGTAGTGACTCGGAGTCTGGAAATATGCCCGGTGTATTGCAACAGGCTCACCACCTATTCCGTACTGGGACGGAAACGTAACTGGTGAAACGTGGGAGTGTTCTACTCCTCTGCCTACCTCTTCGGGGATTAATTAAATTCTTGGTTTAATCTTGGTTTATTCTTAGACTGCCTTGTTGGTCGTGTTGGTTGCACGTGCGACTGCCGAACGGGAGGTCCTGGGTTCGATTCCCGGGTCGGGCACTACTAAATTTTCTGATTTAAATTTTCTAGTAGTGGTTCGAAGTCTGGATATGTGCTCGGTGTATGGCAATAGGCTCACCACTTATTCCATCGTAGGACTTAAAAGTAACTAGTGAAACGTGGGAGTTTTCTATGTACATTCCTTTGCCTACCTCTTCGGGGATTACAGGCGTGATGTAACTTTTTTTTACCTGCATAATATGACCACACAAAATGGACCACACGAAAATGCCACCCTGCTTGCTAACATGCTGTCACTTCGAAGCATCGCTACGATGTAGGTACAAAAACTCAACTATATTTATCATTTTCAAGTGAGACAAATACTACTTGGAGAAAAAAATTTGCCTAAATAAATAATTAGGATATAAACAAGTCCAAAATTGAACAGGCTGACGAAAAGTTGGTGGGTTGCTATTCAGAGCTGGATAGTGCAGTTCGACATGTGTGACCCCGGTGACCTCGCCGACGGGGACTCGACCGCGCCGGCTCGGGTGACGTGCGACCCTACTGCGGCGACATAGAGCTGGCTGTGGTCCGATCGACGGTTTATGGGTGAATGTCGTATTGTGGTTTCTGTGTGAATGCAATGTCGCTAATATATCTGTCAGAGGGGCGTTTTGTTTTCGCTCCGCGCTCCGACACATGGCAGTGATTTGTGTCGACCACACAAACGTGTCGCACTATTATAATTATTGTTATTAGCCGACGAAACATTTGTTATTGTCTTAAACATAAACGCACACGTCAATGTATTAGGATATCATTAATCGTGGTGGTATCGCATCGAGTAGGTAACAGGGTATTATTAGTATATGTTATAACTGTTTGGTACAAACATAATTTTTTTTACCATAATAATGGCAATGTTTTTTTCTTTTTGGTTGCATGTTGGCAACCCTTTTTTCTCTCTCTCTGGTTCGGCCCATAGCCCGAACAGGTGCATTTCTGTGATTTAAGTTTAATTAATTCAATAAAATTAAGCTGTTTTCTTAACAGCAAGGTCTATTCTATTTTATATTATTGTATCTTATTACGTGCGCACAAACAAGCAATCGTCCATGTCTTCCATAACGCTACATCGCTTAGAGAACGTTTAGAAACATGTGGATATTACAACCGTATAATAACCTCACAAGGTAGAATCTCTTAAACACCGCTGCACCGATTTCGCCTCTAATCAGCTCTACCGGCGTTATTCTCCTATATAAAGAGGTCTAGACACACAATAACATGAGATATTCCAACTGCAAGCGACGGCGAGCACTCGTGTGTGCGGCGTGCTCGTCGCCGCGCGCTTCTCACATCAATAGCATCATCTTCTACCTTTTGATTCTGTCCTGTCAAAGCCGCATCTCTTCTCGCAGTGACAAGTGCCAGAACCACCCGTGCGGCGCGCGGCTCACTTGCGAATTAATAACCTTCACGCGAGATGTCCAACATTTCCTCTCCGTGGCATACATCATCGATGTAACAAGTGATTGTTTCCTTTTAACAGCGCACATTTTTCAGTTAAGTCAGAGGTGCGCGCTCGGATAGGAACACCCTAACGTGCTCCGCTAGTGATGTCGCAGTGTCGATTGGGATCGCAACGGATAGCAGCGCGAGCAGCGCTCCGCGCATAAATCACTGGCGGGCAATAATGTGGCCGCGCGGCCCCGGGGGAGGCGCGAGAGAAATGCGTACGACGAAAACACTTCCTTTTGTCACATAATCGCCCAAATTGTTATTAGACGGAATAAAGACATATGGCCCGGGGGTTGAGAATTCGATGGATATTTATAGCAGGCATGAGAGACGACCTTTTAATAGCGTCATTTATATGAATAGCTCGCCCGCTTGCCGGGCTTTTGGTACCCGTCAGTTGTTTACGTCTCCTTCGGATTGATTCGATGATACCATGTTATTATTGACATCCACCGAGGAGCAACGAAGGAGTACAGCAAGGTTAGTTTAGTTACAACAGGTGGATTAGTATTGGCATTTTAAATATTCGCATATTAGCTATTAAATAAATAAATATTAAGGTTTAGGTTTAAATCGTAAATTGCGGCAAATATTTCTAATAGGTATGTATATAAATCTTTGTCTTTGAAATCTCCGAAATCGGCGCTCATGTGTGACGAGAGTAAGGAATGTGAAAAACGCGCCGCAGGTCTGTCAGAGGAGAGATATTTGGCCCTCCGTGCTCTCTGCCTATCCTGTAAGGGATTTGGCGTGAAGATATGCGTTTAAAATAAAAAAACCTGCGTAATAATGAAAATAATTGGTGTTTCAATAAAATAAGGCAGCAGAGTTGTTGCAATTATCGTTGTGGGTAATTTGATCCGACGTATTCGCTATAGGTAGGTACTTGAACATTGAGCAATAACAATACAGCCCCAAGAGAGCTGTCTCGTTAAAGAGGAGGCGATCAGGCGTACCACAATAAATAAAGTATAAAATACGCAGTAAACTCAAGTGGGGGCTTAAAAGGGATTCAAATGGTTTGTTTTGACTACGTTGGTCTGAAGAGGTATAAAAAAAATTATCAGTGCACTGAAACTTCAAAGGTGTCCGCGCGCCCGAGCGTCGCTCGGTCCTTGGGCACATCTATTGGTTTGGCTTTGTCAGCAACTTGATAACCTTAATCGTCGTTACATTTACATTAACCTTTCAATATTTGTCAGAGAATTGGTGAAGAATTATAATATTCAACATGTACAAGATCATGGATTAATGTTAATCGGTCTCAACAATTTCAAAATGGGAACTATTGATTTTTTTCAACAGACACGTACCTACATTTTTAATGCCATTATATAATTATTATTATTTACCTCTTAACATTTATAAGTTATGATATACGATCATTTAAACGATATTCTCATTCACCTAGGAGTAGGTAACACAAATATACTTTATTAAATTGCTAATATTATAAAAGTATTGTTGTGGATTCCGATCTCAATCGGTAGCGGAATGCAGATGAGTCCCGTCCACTAGGTGGGTACGTGGGTGTTGTACGCGGCCGCGGCAACAGCGGGCATGGAGCAACCTCGGCCATCGTCGCCGCGACGCTGCGCTGGCACTCCGACTGGCGCGCTACTCCACGCGTGCAACGTTTTTGTTCATTTTGTACCGAGCGTCGCGCTTTTTGTAAGCGCGCACTTTTTGTTGCATCAATTTTTGTATTCGAAAATGGAACGAAATTTTTGAAAGCGCTCGGCTATGTCCCATTAGTGGACGCCCTTCATTTATGCCTTCCAAATTCCAATTATATTTTGCATTGGAATTTTGGCGCCAACTTTGATATGTTGGCCGTACCACTAATGTGTTTTTTGTGGACATTTTTAGCCGCGCAAACATCAAATTACGCAAATCGTATGACTGCGATAGTCCCAATTTCAATGACAATATAATTAATCACGGCAATAATGGCAGCACCGACACATCACCTCGCAATGTTGAATAATTAATGCCATACTAATTGCTCCTAATAAGATATTGTGATATTCCTGGCAGGCCTCCAGTGGCTTGTCATATACATATGTACGCGAGTATGTTAATTAAGCGAATAATTCCGCTAAACGATTAGGTATTGCGAAACTGAGTTGTCGACACCCTCAGTGGTTTGACAAAATAAATTAATGTAGGTACCTACTATACGAAACGAGTTCACGTTTCGTAACAGGTATTAAATAAGTTTTGCTCCTGTATTAACTGCATCGTTGGTCGCGTTGGTTCCAACCTCGACCCCCGATCTAGATGTCTTGGGTTCAAATGTGGGTTCGAATGATTTGTAAGTAGGTACCTACCTAGATAAAATACGTTTCATCTAGAGGAGCATTACTATAGTTTTTCTATTATCAGTAAATATATAAGTTAAACCATTTCATCTATATGTACACCGTTATTTTACAAATAAAAAATAAATTACTGGAATTGTTATTGGCTATTGGTTTCCCAGCGTCAAAGCCCACTGAACAAAAAAGTTAAAATTAGGTGTGATACAGATAGCTCACAAATTGTTTGCGATAAAAATAATCTCAGGTGGTCAACCAACGGGGCGTAAAACCGGCGGGTACGTGCGCGCTGCCCGGCGGCCGTGTGAACTGCGCGCGGCGCCCGTGAGAATGTGGTCGCGGCCTAGCGTCTGCGCCGGCTTGCTCCCAGGATAGCTCGACCATACGGCCCCTGTGGCCGACGCTGACGTCCCTGAGGCGCTCAGGACTGATTGGTCCATCATATATGTACTCGTGTGTAGGTACCTACCTGCCGAGTCTACTGACTCATATCAATCTTATGATTCTTAATGACACAAAAAATTACCTTAACGCAGTATTAACAAAATTTGTTGGTATTTGTTATTATTTATCATATTATATAAAAAAAAATCGTTTTTTTAAATTTGGAATACTTATGCAAATCCGTACTTTTTGTTTACGTAAAACCATACCGACCTATTTCCACCTAAACTTGGGACGAAAGCGGCTTTTGGCACTTTTTTCCTGTAAGACAGTGGTAACAATTTGACGAGCCGGCGGCGAGCGGAGCCGGAGCGAATGCGCGGACAATCAGCTCCACTGCGGTTCGCTGGAGACGTTTCTGGTATTCGATACTAATAATTGCGCATTTCGTGAGCGGACAAAAAATGAACAAAAAGCTTCCACGTCCAAGCGCCCGCGTGACGAGCAGCAGTAACCTGCTGTTAATACATATTGTATCTAATACCTTTTCATTTAAAAACTAAAAAATTCTAAATTCATTGTCCTCGGTGACTTATTGCCGCGATTGTTTGCATATGTAAGTTAATTGTAAAGCTATCGTTAGACATTGTTGTGTGGACACAAGTCGCCGAGCCCGCTATGTTCGCGGAGAGTCCCTAGCGCAGCATGGTCGCCACGCACGGCGCGCGGCGCTCCGCGGGACGGTCACGCCTACGTACAGTTGACATGTTCACACGAAGCCCACGTGACCCATATCACATTGTGAAGCACGTGTCCACAACAAGGCGCATCCTATTGTAACATGATGCTCGTAATTACACTTTTGATGAACACTTCAAAACCATCTAATTATTTTTTTTATCTACGAGCCTCTATTCCCCAAAGGGGTCGGCAGACGGGCATAGTATGGGCTACCCCGATTCACCTGTTGAATTCTGCGGCCTATCATGGAGTAGGGGGTGAGTCTATTGCCATATTTATGGCGGGCACAAATCCAGTTTTGCAAATACTATTAGAAATTCAAAGATAGAAAAACTCTATAGTTTCCGACCTGGAAATTGAACGCGGGATCTTTCGATGAGCAATCGCGCTTGCTCTCAAATATCCACGACCAACGAGGCAGACAGTCTAGTTATGAAGAGATTGAATTTTGAGCTACAATCTATAACGATACGTTAATTGTAAAATAAATTCAAAGATATATTACAAAATTGCAGATTTTTTCTTACACTTGAATAGCCAGATTTTGCTATCTGAGAGTACGATGATTCGTTTTCATTAAACTTTAACACGTTTTTTAATCAAAATTCCTACATTT
>DWFO01004624.1:0-11197 GCA_018246595.1 Mimoniades nurscia nurscia
CACACACGCACACACACACACACACACACACACACACACACACACACACACACACACACACACACACACACACACAATACACACAATACACACACAATATACACAAACAATACACACACACAATACACACACACAATACACACACACAATACACACACACAATACACACATATGACAACATACACAGAAACCCAATACGAACGCTCATACTGATGACCCAAATAATTTTTCTACGTGTAAAAGCTTCGATTCGCCGGTTGAAGTCACTAAGTAAATAAACTTTTAAGACAAGATGTTTTATCAACGATCATTCACCGGATACATTAACGTCTTGAGGTGGAAACGTAAAGATGCTGTTGAAACTTGGTCTTAAGACTTTTGTATGCACTAAATGGAAAAATCATCACAAAACATCACGCTTTTCCCGAAGGGGTCAGCGAATACATATAGTACTGCGAAAAAACTAGTTAAAAAGCTAAACAATACAAACATGGAAAACGCTATTAAGCAAGGAGTATTATTACCAGAACAGGGTATAAAAATGTATTCCTATATGTATGCACCTTTATTTTAAATTCAGTTTCGTTGCACTGCGCTGAATGATGAACGATGAGACTCTTGTGAATTTTCTCTCAGACCGAGGTCACGAAGGTCAGGCGGCTCGTATCCGCCTTTACTCAAGCTCGCAAGCAAATATAACTCAAATATATCGTCCATGCCAATTATCGCTTAACGAATTGACATACCGGTATTTTTAAAACAATTTAAAGTTATTTTTTGTGCTACAGACCAAATACCCTTGAACTACCGTGAATTGTCTACTCTGTACGGAAGTTGCTTACTTCACGAACCAAGATCTTATGACGAAGATTCACGAATCAAGATGCTTATTATACGACTCCGTCAATCTCATGCAAAATCTCACAGGCTACAGGAAGAAAAGTTGTTGTGCGTTTTTAAGGTTAAGACAGTTTGCCTTCGTGATGGTAACAACCGATGTCAGAAATTCATTGGAGATGCTCATAAGCAGTTCGCATACCCACAAGTAATATTCTAATGAAATATTAGACGACACTTAAAAAACAGGAATTGCAAAGAAAATCTAAACAATAGATAAGATGAAGCAGTTCTAATAGTACATAATTAGGATGACAATGATGACGTCAGGTTTCTGAGAAATATGTAATCAACTATTTCATCAAATGTAAGATGACTTATATTTTCTATTTAACTGGTTTGTACTTGGCTTGCTTTCAGCGACGCCGGCACACAATTCATTGACCCCAAACATCCCGTAGTTGATTCAACAATTGTTATTATATGACAAGTTGGACAGAACTATAAAATTTCTAGAAATTCAAATAGTTCTGAGTTACACATATGCACATAAACAATGAAAATAGACTTTAAGCTACGTATTTTCTTAAAGGATAAATAACCTGTAAATAAAGGATGGGTATGTAATCACATAAATTAAAAAAAGTTGGTCTTTGCAATATTGCGAACTAGTGTGACAAACAAAAGTACTATTTTAAATCCTCTCGGCCCCGAAAGAGGCGTGAATCCAGCAGTAGAGAGGTTATCGGCACGATGACAGTAATGACATGAGGTAATTTATATTCAATTTCTATGATTTGGCCGATAGATAATTCGAATTAACACAATGAAGACGATTTGCATCGAAAGGACGTGCTGTCTGGCTAAGTTTAAATGCAGTCATACCAGCACTGAAATATTTAATTAATAAGTCGGAGAAGAGGGAGAGGTTGCAACATACCTAGGCGACTGCAGCTACCGCATTGAAAGTAAATGTACTTATAATACTTTGCTTAACGAATCTTGTATCGAAGAATCTAGCAGTTTTGACATATTTTTGCCGATTCCATGTAAAAAATATTTCTTAAGTACACATGATACCAGTTTTCTCACAAAGTGGGTATGTAATATGTAAAGATAGCAAACAATTACTGTGGTGTGTTTATTTTGAGTAATGATACGCTTTTGGATAAATATTGACGCTTCCACTGCCGCTAGGTCACGCTGCGCACACCCAGAGGCCAGAGGTCTATGACAACAAACTTGAGACGATTGCAAGCGAATGCCACTGTCCGACGCTAACAAAAATGTATGAAAAAAGATGTGTGACAAACATTTTGAACAACTTTTTTTAAATATCGAACGATGTTTT
The DNA here is from genome assembly GCA_018246595.1 of Mimoniades nurscia nurscia. Taxonomy (NCBI): domain Eukaryota; kingdom Metazoa; phylum Arthropoda; class Insecta; order Lepidoptera; family Hesperiidae; genus Mimoniades; species Mimoniades nurscia. The sequence continues at coordinate 2,189 of DWFO01004624.1, forward strand.
GACTATTTTTATTTACAGTGACATTGTAGCTAACATGTCTTATAACTGACCTAACCATGTATATTACATACCAAAATGCTTCATTGCGAATTTTATAAAATATAATTTAAAATCCAAAAATCAATACAATAACAATTAAAATGTGATAGAAGCCAGTATAAGATTTCCCTGTAACATCATCGAAAATAAATGTTCTATCCCTAACCTAGAGACATAAGCTCTATTGTATTCCAATTACAAGTGCGAAATACGTGCGTGGGCAAGCAATGCTTCACTGCTTACTGAAGTCGCATACTTTTTAACTTAAAAAGCAATGTGGATATACGCGATTTGTGAGAAACTGAGAGCATGTTCATTAGAAACAACGTTATGAGCGAACGTAATTTTACAGCCAGCAAAAACGTCTATAGAAAAAAACAAAACAGCGACAGCTCTGTTTGATGACATTAAACAGGCACGTACCAAGCGCGAAAGACCTCAATCTCAATTAAACATCAATATTTGCTTGTGAGTCAAACTATATCAGCTTTGTCGTGAGATACATATGTACATTGAAAGTTTAATAACACTGGTAGTACCAATGACATTTTTGTTAAATAAATCTAAAGGACAGTACATAAATACATTTACCGTGGTATTAATTATATTAATAGAATCAGATATGAAAATTATCGTGACATCACGGCTGTCATCCCCGAATAGGTAGACAGAGGAATGTAGAACACTCCCTATGAAAATTATCAATCATTGATTACAATAGAATACAACGAATAGTACACTTTTCAACCTATAAACAATCAAAAGGTAGAAGCAAAGACTTGACAGAGAAAAGAATTATTGTCTAAATATCCCAACCACACCAATTAGGTGACACGAGTCAAGATGGTGATCATTTAGTACTGGAAATTTCACATTGACATGTTTTGGAATTCATTTTACAATGCATTGTAATGAAAATAAGCATTAAAGTAATGCAGCTTCTACCAATAAGAAAACAAAAGAGCGTTTCGCCGAATTGAAGAGGACGCCCGACTCACCTTCGAAGGTCAAATTCGTTTCGTTCCGAGTTACGACCGGGTTAATTCAAATCGACTTTGGCCAATTTAGGGGCAAATCTTCAACATACATTGCACTTCTTGAACTCTTAAAGTGGTTTGGTTCTTGAAATGTAATTCAATGTAAGAAAGATTCAACAAAAAGGCTGTTAACATAATGTGATGAAAACGATATATCTCTCACCAATGTACATGATGTGTTAAATGGTATTTAAAATTTTGTAAAACATATCTGAAACACAATAATTAAATAATTCGCGAGGAGAAACCGCGCACGGATACTTACGATGATCAAGACTAATATCTACAGTGTATTCTGATTCTAATGACTTCAAATTGCTTGCTAACGTAGGGGTCATACGTGTAACAGTAATGTGTGCAATGTAATGAGCTCCAGAACCAGTCTCTGCGTATCAAGGTCGGGGTCAAGCAAAACCAGTCCTCCTTGAAAGCCGGCTTGAAGATTAAAGTTGACAAGGAAGGAGGGACTGGGGGGTTCACTTTAGCCTTGTAGAGGTAGACTGAGGAAGAAGTAGCCAAACTACAGGACATGTAAGAATGGTAAGGAAAAACAGCTAAGAAATTTGTAAAATTTAACTCAGTAAAATATACACGAAATTGATCTTTTTTTAATTATTTTTTTACAGCCAAAGATAAAATTTAAATTAGAATAATACTGTGTCAGATTCTAAAAATAAACATATATACATTTATAATTTTAAGTAAAGAATAATCATTAAAATGTTTGGTTTATTGCTTGTTCCTTAAAGTTTATTTTCTTGTCTTTAAGACTTTTCTATAATATAAAATTAATTGGCTTTAATTAAACATTTCAAAGAAGTTTCAGACATTTATGGAGGAATAATTGGCAAATTATCTGAGCAATGATAAAAACAAACAAAAATCAGTGTACGTTAAAATAATTCAAGGAACGCGAAGCATCCAGGACGCAGACCGGTTCCGCGCTAACGGGATAGCTAAGTATAAGTACAGCGCAGACGTACGAATCACAAGTATTGGCGATTTGATGCGGTACCGTGGTGACAGAGACGCGGGCTTCGTGAACACAGTGTATCAACTTCATCATTGGACCGAGGCTTAATGGAAAGAAACGGGCAGAACGGAAAAATTTTGCTTAATAACACAAATTAAATTGATCCTATTCGAAGCTAATTTACGTAATATTCGGATTCGAATTAAATTAATTTATAAACTATTGTTGAAAAATTTCAAAACTTCTAAGTAACGTAATGCAGCATTTAAATAATGAAGTTAAATTGAAAAAGGAAATAATGGAATGCAATGGTACTGCACAGATACGTGTAACCTCTAACATTCGAAACGATCGATGTCTCTTATAGTTGTAATCTGGTCATGGTGGATTTAACGCTCTACTACGGTGGAAAGTGGAGTTTTATACGCATTAACAAATGGCGATTGTGCGTGTAATATTGACGATACCCGTGACGTGTGACCATCAAATTTAGTACTGAATGTAGCTGTACACGAATGATATACAACGGGGCATTTTAACTACAAGGTACATACATACGTGCACGATACGGTTTGTAGTCTGACACATGGAAGATAGAAAGGTAGAAAGTTTGAGAGAAAATCGCAAGCTGGCAAGAACACATTACCCCATAGATATAAGAAATTTCTTCTGACAGGTAATGAGAAGCTGCGTTATCAAAGAAGGTACTGCGATGGTGTTCTGTGTAATATTTGAATTTCGTTCAAAAAGTTCTAATGCTATTCGAATAACAATATAAAAACTATTTAAACGTTCTTTACATGTAGGAAATTCTTGCATCTGCCGATAATTTCATGCATTTATGCTGAACAGTAAACATTTACCCTCTCGATATACACACTGTCATTCATAAATTTACAGCTCACTATAAATTTTATACAGATAAATTCCAAAATTACACTATACGACACGTTGTTTTATATTAAATTTTACTCCCAGTTAAATCACAACATACACACGTCGAATTAAATCTTACTTATTCACTAAACAATGCAAACTTCAACCAATAATTTCATTAAACAGAAAACACATCTTTCATGAGGTTTATCAAGTAAGAAGCAAATTATTTAACACAAACTTGCGAAGAAAATAACAAGAAGATAGAACCGAAATTTATAAGCTTAAATTGAATCAAGAATGCAAAAATCTATTATTACTCACGTAAGGTAATTAAACTGTAGCAGTAGTTCATTCGCTTTAAATATAAAAAAAATCCATTGACAAATATGTCGAATTATGCAAATTGGTTCCAAAATATACCTACGATCATTAAGTACGATTAAAGCAGCGGTGCATGGTATTCTAAGTATAAGATAATTTCATTCGAAGCCTGACGTGGTTGGCCAACCCGGTCTGGTTCTATCGGAATTATGTTTCATTCATTAGCAACGATAGCGATCAAATTTATCGTTTAACTGTTAACTCTGCATGTGAATTAAGTTTAGTCAATCGGTGCAAAAGCAGTTTGACACATAATACCAAATTACCGACAATTTCATTCAAATCATCTAATTGGTTCTTATAGATCCGAATCGCCCTAAGGTATCAATATTCTATGAAATATAATTGCGGATTGATAATAAAGTCAAGCAAATTGAATCAGTTCAAATTGTACATGTAATACACAGATACTTTAATTTATCAGTATCAAGTATTTTGAGAAAAAGAAACACGAAAGCTTATTAGTTAAACTAATGGTTGATTTTAAAATTGGTAGCAAAAGTTACATAATTGCTTGTCATTTAAAAATCCGCCACAAATGTTTCTGCGTTTGCATTAGTATGAGATGTAAGTGGTTTAAGCCAGTCTTTGGTCGTGACGCCAAGCTGTCACAAATAAAATACTGCTTTCATCGGCTACTTAATTTTTACATCTAATTAATATCTGCCATTCCATGAAATTTGCTGTCATCGTTTTTATTCAATTATTTACTGGTTCACGCATATTTAAAGTTTAAACATACGGCGAGGTTATTCGTTTATATTCTAAAATCACGGCGTAAGTTTGCCAATAATGAAGTTCATAAAATCTCACTGATACTGGATTTATCGATTCATTAATGAAAACAAAATGTCGCTACATATCTCGTTCTGTCAAAAGAACTTTCACTTAAAAAACTACACGTGGTCCCTGATTGGGTGATCCTGTTCCTCAATTATTAGCCGGCATTCCGTCGCCTTTCACCTCGATACCCTTCTGTAGATCACCACGGCTGGCTCGATGGCCTCCAGCAATGAAAGTTCCAATATAAACAACTGTATTGATGTCACGTTCGTTGATCCTATCGTCGCTGTACCGTTTTCGTATTATTTGTGCTTCGTTATCTCCGCTGACTGCGTTCTTATTTGTTTTGTTAAACGAATTAAATCGAGCGCTCGTTACTTTAACGATGTTTGATTGTGGCACTCGACGTATTTGTGGTCTGTCTGCAACGACATGTGCGAAATTAAATTGTCCACATTACGTTTGCAATCAAATTGTGGCACTACAATTTGGATCGATTAGTTTCAATGACGGTCTACTTGAGCAGTTTTCGCGAGTGCGTTTAGATTCTCATCGACAAAATATATGAACTGAGAGCAAATCGTCGCAGTCCATTATTACAACTAGTATAACAAAAACAAGCATATCTCGCATCCGCGGCTAAATTAAAACGTAATTAACCAATATAGAACAATTATCGATGTAGAAAATCTTGCTATTAACGAACTGGAAAATGCAATGAATAAACAAACCGATAAGCAATGTAGGAAATAAAATGCTATAACCAGCTGATATTTAGTATGACATAAATGTGGCCGAACATCGAATAGGAAATGTTAGAAGACTTAGTTTTATAACAAGAACATAACACAAGTTTATGGATATTAACAGAAAAATATGTTATTCCGCTAAATAAATACAGTTAGAACTTATGGATATTACCATCATTACATCAGCCTTTACCGTTGCACTTCTGGACAAAGCCCTTTCCCAAGTGTGATCTCACCCAGCCGCTACTACAAGCCTTCTTAAGATCAACTTATGAGTATAGTTTCCATTTATATGCGGGTATAGGTTCACGTAAGTAAAAATTAAATGAAATTTTTCACTGACTGGCTGCTATAAACTATAAAGTGTATTTCGTTATGAATTAGTTTTATATCGATTTCAAGTATTCGTATAAATACACAAATTGGTTCTTATCGCACATGGCTTCCGTAACTATCTCTTCGGTAATCCTTTTTTACTATGATACGATCACGCGAATGGGTAATGAAATTCAATATGACCGTACATCGAACCCTGGACCCCGAGTACGCGGCACGGCTCACCACGTGTTGACAGCGTAATTTGGCGTTGAGCCAACCACGTGCGACATCTCGCGAACTCAGATTGCCGATTTCACTAGAGCTAATCTATCTATACGCTATGTTTGATATTGGGAGTTTACATTATTATATCTAAGAAATTACTATATTTGCCTATTTTTTCATATGAAGAATGCGAAGAGCAATAGGAAGAAATTATCACTTTTATTCTACATATTCAGTATTTTTATGTATATTTTTTATGTAGGTACTTAATAAAATATCATAAATATATGTATGTATAAGACGCTAAGTAACCATAAAAATTTTAAAACGTTTAAAAACGAGTCTGGTTAAAAAAATATTATAATATGTATTTCCAAATATTTTTTTTATATCCATTTCATTAATTGATAAAATATACATACATATAAGTATATAAAAAAAAAGCATTCCACGTTTTGTAAATGTATCTAGTATTGTACATTAAGAAATAAAAAGTTACTCATTAATAATTATACACAAATATATTAACACACATACGTATTAAGAAACTCATTTAAGTGAAGTAATCGAACACCTGTAACGACGTACACGTTATAACAAACACGATCGCAATGTCAAACGAACTGTACGATACTGACAACACTGCCTAACGAACATCTAATAAGCTATCAATTAGTCGCGATTGGCGTGGGAACGGGATCGACGACCTATTTCATGATAAGCTGTGCACTATTCGTGAACTAGACTTAACTGGGACGCGGTCAATAGAATACTGTGTAAATATGCGTGTGTAATATTTCATTTGACCGGCGCGTTTGTGCAGTGGTTATTGTTGTGCTAGGGGTCGTGGGTTCGATCCCACCAAGAATAAATATTTGTGTGATGAGCACAAGGTATTTGTTCTGTGTTTGGGCGTAAAAAAATATCTATCTATATGTATATATGTTGTCTATCAGCCGTCTACCATACCATACGGTTACCATACCACAAGCTCTCTAGATGCTTAGCTTGGGATCAATTGGCCATGTGTGAAGGTGTCTCAAGATATTATTATTCCCAAGACATATTCCAAGATGTTATTGTATTATCACACCCGATCCGTTACGGGACAGGCTGAGTGCACCGAGTATCAAATGTTTCAAACCTTACAGATCTGGTGCGCTTCTTCTGCATTCTTCACTCTATTCATACACAAACACTGGCTTTTATTTAGGAGTGTTTTGACTCCCCATTCAGCCATTATTTTATGAATAATAACATACTGGCCTCATAAAAGCTACATAAAAAATACTTGGATAATATTTTAAATAATAATAATAAAAAAATTTAAGCTTATTTGACTGGCCTGTTGGTTGAGTGGTAAGTAACACGAGAGCTAATTAAGAATTCCCGGGTTCAGATCTCGGTTCAACACGCGGCTGACAGCACTATGCGGGTGGAAGCGACAGTCTGACCGCTGGCAATGTTCCTCGAACTCTTATCGGCTTTGGTGTTTCGAAGTATTAGAATATTAATATTAACTGATACAAGTGTTTACACACTGACTGCTTTACAACTGCACGATGGTTGCAAAATTGTAGTTTAGCTGCAGTTTCGGTGCGGTTGGCATAACTGCATCGAAACTGGAGTTATGCAGCTAGCGTACACTTCTGATGCAGCCCGTGTGTTCAGATTCTAACAAACCTATTCGTACAGTCCTGTCCGGCATGTAACAATAACACACTATAGTTCCCTCCTACCTTCCTAAATGATAATCCCGATAAAAGAATAAACATCATGACACGAAAAGTTTTGCGTAATAAGCAAACTACTCCATAGACCAAATTTTCTGGCCAGGGCTTAGCCGATACAGGCTATAGCCTTAGCTATATCAAGCCACACATAACACGTACTATAGCTTTCATCCTCGTAGAGGCAGACAGAAGATTCTAGTGCAGTTCCACGATTCAATAGTAGCGTTTACGTCCCACTACTTTTTTTCTAACAACTATATCATGCCAATACTTTATACTTGCTACTATTTTATTGTTCCTAAACCTAAAACAATTCCTTCCTAAACCACACCTTCATGCTATATGCCATTCTAGCTAGACATTAATACTCAAAAATCGTTAAAATATGAAAAATCAAAACCGAAAAAACTTAATGTAAAATAAAAGATTAGGTACCTACTGTAATCCGTGAGCTACAGACGGCAAAAGTTTGACTGACCTTGTGTCAATGTGACTGTTTTAAACCATCAAATCCATATCGGTCGCGGTCATTCTCGTAACGAACTACTTTCGCTGTGACTCATTAATAAAATAAACGATAATTTTTAATTGTCTTGTACTTGTTATTTATATTATGATAAGTGTGTGCTCATTTGTCTGTACAAAAAAGGTGGTAGTACATAATATCAAATGTATCCATTGTATTGGCTTTGTTAACTTGCACATGGCGAACTGATCTCAAGCTAGATAGAACATGGTCGATAGCAACGAGGTGGACAGATTTTGGCGAAATTTGCAAATTCATTAAATTCAGTCCAACAATCCAGAGAGCTAGCAACTCTACCCACAAGAAAACATTGAGATACTCTTTTTCGTCTTTACAAGGAGAGATATAAAATTCTAATTAAAACGGTAGTGACCAAATGTCTTCGCTTTAACAAATTGCTACAATCGCGAGCGGGTGAATACTTGAACAGTAAAAAAAACCTCAATGATCTGGTTTCGTTCAAAAGATTATAATATACAGATCCGCGAGTATGTTTGTAGAATTTTAAAATACAAACGTAAATAGGTACGTATGTATCGCATTTATTTTCGTCGGACCATCAATAATTTTTATATGATCCGACATTTAATCAACACTTTCCTTTTATGTGTGTGTAAGTACACACTTAATTTCAAATTATAAAACAAAAAATATGAAGTGATCGAAAGTTTTATGTCAAAAGCGTTCGCTACATTCCTAACGAAACACGGAAAAATGAAGTTCTAAATCTGGACCAAAATCAGTACACTCGCTTCTTATTAGAGTACACACAATCGCTATCATAGAATCGAACCGTTTCAAATCACTCCAGATTCTAGATTCGTATTATTTCTTTGCACGTGGATAAATCATAAGCGCAATAAATACCATTACACAGACCACAGGCGGTAAATGTCGTCACGAAACCGTTTACCTTCCCTCTTAGCGCCTCCACACGCTACAAACCAATAACAACTTTAAAGCATCCCAGTAAGGTTCAAATTCCATCTATCTCATATTGCTAGTTTACCAGATATGACAGATACATGAGTCAGAGGTAAAATGTATATTTTTTTAAAGTTGACGTTAACTGTACAGGTATTTATTATGTTTAACAAAATGAAAATGTTGATATGCATCTTTCAGTTATAATTGAATATCAATTAATATATGAAGGAAAACATTAAAAAAGATCGGGATACAAACATTAAAACAATTTTTTTCTAATTTAAAAATATTGGTAATATTTTATAAATTTTGTTCTTTTTAGATTCGTAACAAAATTAGCTTGAATTTAAAAAAAAAAAAAGAAAAAAGTAACTTCACGCCTGTAATCCCCGAAGAGGTAGGCAGGGGAATGTAGAACATTCCCACGTTTCACCAGTTA
>DWFO01004625.1:0-11197 GCA_018246595.1 Mimoniades nurscia nurscia
GTTTCACTTTGACGTACAAAAAGTGTTCTTATGAACCAATTTTGAATAGATGACATTTGAATTTGAATTTGATATTGATCTGTGAGCTCTGAACACGATTTTCCAGTATGCCAGATTGATATTGTGTTAGGCTGCTTACATACTTGGCGTTATATCTATCCGTTTTACCTTAATCTTAGTTGACACTAGATCAGAGATATTATTGAACGCCTAATATTATTTTCCTTTGATGATTGTTGGCAATTTTCGCAAAATACATATAAAATGTATAATCGGACTGCACACATACTCAGAACTTTATTACAACGTTAGTATTGTCGCTCTTCATATTCTTTGTCGAAGAGAAAATACTTTCAACACTTTGTTACGGAAGCGATGCCCAGTAACAGCTTAAAAAATTATTATTACCAAAACTGTTTACAGACATTACATACATAAAGAGTTCCTAAATTAAAATTTTGTGAAGGTAGTTTTTAAATTATGAAATTTAATGTTAAGTAATCCCCAGCTCGCTTACAACGCGTAGATAGATTATGATCTATTGTATATTACGGAGATATATTTCGGAAAAGGCGTATCTCCAGCAGTCGGTTGAGATAGGGTGATAATGTAATGTTATTAATTTTTTAAAACTGATTGAAATTTTTATTAACCTTAATTCCCCGCACTCTTACATCATCATGATCACCGGGGGGCGATTCAAAGAAGGAAAGATTTCGACGTGGATCCAACTTCCTCGCTAACTTGGATTCATGACAGTGAGTGTCGAACACCTTCTGTATGACGTCAATCCTGTCCGGGTACGATTTAACGAACGCTTTACATCCGGTCCTGGTTCTTCGCGAGCAGTGCCACAGCACGCCACTGCCAGACATCACTTTGTAGGTATATGTGTAGTTCTTGTACATTAGCAAGGGATGCCGCCCTTTACCCGACGGAATAAGGATTCCTGAAACAGATGAAAAAAATGTCAAATTTACAGTAAACAATAATGTTAGAATTAGCTCTGCTTTATATTTTTGGTATTACTAATCTTATATTAAATCGTTCTAGACTTGATACATAATAAGTCATCGTAGAGTTAAAAGATACTTCGTCGCAGCAGTTTATAACGGCGCCAAAACACAGGACACATCTATTTTACATTACAGGAGATATTAACATTAAACACTCCATAAACAATTAATTTCAATATACCTATAGGTAATTCCCAGGATAAAACATTTGCAAATTAAAGCGCGGAACAAAAGTGAAAAAAAAAATTAGTATTAATAAAACTAATGAATGATAAATAAAAAAGAAACTCATTTTAATAACATATTTATGTATTTTGGTGTCTTTAACCACACAACCTGTTTCTAAAAATTGTTAAAATAATTGCCCAATTTGCAAAATTTACATTTAGTAATGCAAATAGAAAATATAATCTTAAACGTTTATACTATGCAATTACTCGCCGATCCTTTTAGTTCTATTTAAAGAGATGTTGAAATAATAACACGTTTTCTTCGTTCTATGATAATTTATTGATGATCTATTAAAACATCGCACACGTAAACGATACTTATCACAGTTGATAAATATTTTATCAGCATTAATACGAGTACATCATATTACCAAACAAAGTTCACAGTTACTGTTGCGTTCCTCATATTTTAACTTCAATACTTTGCAATGAGTTGGAACGACAGCCGTACTTAGAGCCTTCTATATAAAACGGGTTTCAGCTGCTTTTTATATTACAATTATCATAGAAGCTGTTCCGAGCGGTTACGTCTATAAGAGACAAGGAACGCAGAACGGGGATGTCACAATCCAATGGAACTGAAGTGGTCAATAAAACCTTGGGAATAACAAAAGGTGTAGTTCAGGACTATTTTCTTACAATCAATACATTTGCAACTCTATGGGAGCTTTGACATTTGACCGGCCGGAGAGCAGAGCAGATTTTTAGCACTTTAAAATAGAACTTTAAGATATTTAGATAAAGTCTATTTTTACATTTCAATGGTTTCATGGCAAGAAAAGACTCGAGCGTGTAACAAAACAATAGAAATGTGCAGATATTCTAAATTATAATTACAATCTAAATATATTCTGCTGAACAACCCGGTCTACGTAGAAAGACCCTAAATAGGAAATAAGACGGAAATCTAATGCACTAATGTATAGTGATCTACATAGTTGGATTTCACATGGATTACATTTCTCAAAATACCTATAAATAATCTTATTTTTAATTTAAATATGTTAAAGTAAATACAACATATTAAATATTTAATTTTGTAATACAGTACGCGAGTATAATATTTCATAAAACCTAATCGTATTTCAACTATTAATCTCTAAAAAACTACGAACTCTATTCAAGGGTATTTTTATCTAATACTAATCTACGTATTATCTTCATATATTTTAAATAATGAATCAAATTATAAATTAAACTATGAATCATCTACATTAAATTAAGAATCAACTTATAATAATTGCATTAACATTTATTTCTATGCCAAAAAATAATGGATACTTTAACTTTTTTTGTGTGTGTAATAAGCCAACTGACAATGGTCACCAGTTGCCACTGTAGCCTGTGGACATCTGCGGCCGACCTCGAATAGGACTCTCGGAATAAGTGTTATGTTAGGGTATTTAGTATTATAAGTTAACAAGAGTATAAGTTTGTTTTAGGACTGGTAATATAATGCAGTAGGAATGCAATTACTATTAGTTAAACAGTTTGTCCTATTCGGTATTAGTCTCAGAGTGCTACTTCCGGAGATAGTGTTGATTGCCTTTTGTATCCATACGAACGGGCTCCCACACTTTTTAAACTTTAACGCAAATTGTTTTGAGAACGCGCATTACCGCCTACAAAAATTTATGAAATACTTAAATTTACCTAAAGATGAGAATCAAATTATCTGGCACTACTAATGGACAAATGGAATTAATTATTAAAATTATAAATCGTACATGTTACGTCATAATTATGGATAAAATAATAGACATTGCCGTCTCATCATGGTTATCAACCATTCCATTTGTCTCTTTTTAATGATAAATCTCCTGTCAGAGAGAGAGAGAGAAATACTTACAACCTACTCGTATGCTGGAGTCCTCACATGTTCGTCACGAAGGAGAAACATTAATGTATGATGCGTAGGTTTCATCAAGATGTAAAAGTGCACATAGCGTTGCGTAGGAGTTACATGTCAGGATTTGAACCGCAGACTCCGACTGCGTGAGGTCAATATCTAAACTACTAGCCTACCATGGGGTACCTGGAGAAATATCTTGTATGCACGTCTTTATCTACGTCGCCGCTTAGATTTGTGCATTCATACTTTTTTATTTTATTTTTATTTTATTTTTTTGTCTTTTTCTTGTATTTTAATATATCACTAACACTTAACTAACATTATTTATTAACCTAATTCGTTCACTTAGTACGTAGCATTTAGGAATACTTTAATCCCCGTAAGGTTACAGCTGCAATGGAACAGTTCAGGATCCAAGCCAGAATTCTTAGTTAGGACATCATTGGGTAGTGTCAAAAAGTAAATTTAAGGGGCTTCTCTTACCTATACATCCGTGCAGTTTCCATTTACAAACAAGCTATGCTGGCTACTATAATTCCGAGCGACATTAATCAAAGCATTGTAAAGTCGAATATTCATTGAACCGAAATAAACCCTTAATTGAACCGAAAAAATAATTAACTAGGTATTACTACTGACATCGCACTATTTAAGGACTTTGTATCATATTATGCCAATCCATCTAACAATTACAGATTAACACTTAAAGTAACGTATATACCGCTTAAAGTAAATCATCCTTAGATATTACTCGTGGAGTCTTCCAAAGCCGTGTATTTTCCCACGCGTGATCTCCAAAAAACTGTTTTAATGTCTAACAGTCATCATACGGAGCTTTTGTACTAGATTTTAATCATAGCTACACTTTGAACGTGTGTCAACCGTTTCCTGCTCATCATCATCAGCTAATTTCCGTCCCCAGCTGGACATAGGCAGCACTGTCTCAATGTAAGCCCAAATACTTCCAAGCCCTACATCGTCATAGCATTATTATAGTCAGTAAGACTTATATTATTACCTACTGATCAAACTACCTAAATCCTTTATTATGGATTATCTACCAAATAGGTATGTATAACTTAACCTAACTAATATTCATAGATTAACGTGTTGTGCTATAGTCTGAACAAAATTGCAAATAATTTGTCTCGTTAAACTTCAACTTATTTCTATCACTCCCTATTAACTAACGATTTCAATGTCACGATATCGTAAATCATAATTGCATTCGCTTTCACTATATTATTGGGTTTTGTGGGTATTTCATCGACAGATTAATTTATCATAACTTACAAATAAATACTACTACGCTAATCCATACTAACTTACAAAAAAAAATTATATAAAAACACCCGGTATAAATATTGCTACGAATTATGGACGTATTGTTTGGAAAAAGAGAAAAAAAAAACCTTTGTGTGAACCTATCATACATAGAGTTCCATGGAATTGTTAACGATTGTTAAAAGAACACATTTAGGAAGCACGATAGCTTGAAGCTTAGTTCGAACGTCACCTTCAATACGCAATTTGTGTATACAGAATCCTACTTTTTCTTAATACTATTAATCATACATTACAATCCTAGTACGGGTCCCATTTTACCAAGATTGCCAAACAACGAATGGTCTTGTGGCATCATTTCGCCGACGCGCGTCGGATTCTTCGGAGGCGGGTGGTCGTGAGGTTTGTACGTGATTATCTGAGTGCCAATACTGATAGCCGATGCCCTGCAGCCTTTCAGCCTCCTAGAACAGTACCAAGATATCCGACCATCGGCGTTCTTTTTCTGAAAGCTGTACGTGTAACCCAGAACCAAGAGCAGCGGATGCTTGCCTCCGCGTTTCGTCCATAGTAAGTGGCCTGAAAATAAATGGTTTAGATTAGTTTTGTTCGCGATTACATTATTATCATTAATGTAAAATAATAGTACATCTATTATAATTATGCATAGAATATCAGATTAATATCACATTCAGCTAACCGCCGGTGTATTGGACAGGAGTCAGTCAATAAATCTAGATAGATGGAATTAAATATTTATTAAGAACGATTCGCCAGTGCATTGTAGTGAGGGACACTTTGGAGAAGACTTGAAGGGGATGAGGGAGGCGGTGGGTCGGTGGATTAAGTGTTATCTTGGTGGTATTTAATAATACTTTACAAAACATCAGCAATAGAGAGATTGTCGTGGTCCACGAGTTCGATATGTCTTCTAGAGACAAGGTTTAGCTTGAAAACGCGTTAAATGTGGCACTTCGAGACTATAACGGAGTCGCAAGATTACATAAAGCTTAGAATACTATTTTTTTATACTCTCGTGATGTATTATATTTATAGCAATTAATTAGGCATATTGAACAGACTCCTCCACGTTTAACAAGTGTCGGAGCCTCTCTTCGCACGTGGGATTCAATATAGAAATTAACAATTCCGTAATAAATTGTAATACAAAAACTCGTAACGTATTATATTTATAGCAAATAATTTGGAATATTCAACACAACACAGATTCCTCCACGTTTAACAAGTGTCGGAGCCTCTCTTCGCACGTTGGATTCAAAATAGAATTAACAATTCCGTAATAAATTGTAATACAAAAACTCGTGACGTGTCACGTAATATATTTTATATATTATTTATTAACAAAATACTTTAAACTACATGTATAAGAGACATACCTTGTCACTTTACACATAACATAACAATTTTCAAACACGCCAACAAATCCAATAACTTAACTATTTTTATTTTCACATTTTAACTTCATGGAAAAGCTAAATCCAATATTTTTACACCACAATTAATAATTAAAGTAAATAATATTTTAAATAACAATTGCCCATAAAAGTCATTCTGTATTAATGGAATTAAAATAACATCGAATTTGATATTCGCATTGTTGAACGCCAATAAACAATATTCATGTTACACTTGAAACAATGAACATAAAATAAAATCATATTTTATTCTTGTAATAAATAATTTTTTTTTACAAAAAACCGACTTTAAAGAAAAACAAATTTAAATGCACTAAAAATTTAAAAAATAATTTGTCCAAGTCAATCAAATTATTACGCACAGAGCTCGATTAATCGTCATATTCGACTACGGCAATTACATGACCATATCCGGATAGCCTATAAAAGATTGGACAAGTATCGTTAATTTGCTCCTAAGAATTGAAGAGTTCCGTTACTTTGTCATGGATCCCATAGTCAGAATCTAACCCAAACTCTAATCAGACTACCTTTGAAGTACACCCTATCAAATAAAGAAAGAATCATCGAAATCGGTTCACCCAGTTCCAAGTTCTGAGGTAACAAACATAAAAAAATACGGACGAATTGATTACCTTCTCCTTTTTGAAGTCGGTTGAAAAATATTACTCATCATTTATTAATAAATTTATTACATTTCGTAAGGCACCTAAATAGTATTCAATGTACACGATTAACAAAGAAAGAATCGAGATCACGCATGCAGACACGCACACACGTAAACATCAACACACACATACATATTCAAACACACACATGCAGATAAATACAACATAAAAATATATCGTTACATTAACATCGCAATGCGACTTCAAATACGTTCTAATATCAAATACACTTTAAACCAGTCTATAATTTTTCCATTTTTCATTAGTCTCTTTATTTTATATCACCATATAAACTGGATTGTAAATTCATCCATATTTCAGTTAGAATAGTAGAAAAATAATTATGTAATAATTATTACTTACTGTAGGGACGTGTACCTGTTTAAGGATTTTCACAAGTAGTAGTAACTCAATACCGACGAGCAATACGTTTGAGAAAAATGTGTTGTCATTTACTGAAAATTTCTCAAAATATCGCCTGTTGTACGTAGCTCCCTAATTCTACACATACAGTCCTAAATCAAAATGGTAAATATCATAACAATACAATATTTCATAAAAATATTTCATACCCTAAAACTAACCATCGTTTCTCCAAATAACTATACAGTTTACAATATTTAAATTGTTTGCATTCAATGCACACATAATATGTTAATATGTTAAAAAATCTTTAGGTGGCATGTTATAATGCTACAAGAAACGTGATTAAAAATGATAATATTTAATACATATGTGAACACCGACACATACATTTTTTTTATTGCACTGTCAATCCCATTCTCGAGATCTAATTATGGTTACATTGCTTTCCTTTATTAAAATTGAATTAGTTGGTAGGTACTTGTGCTATTGACTGAGTTAACGACAAAGCTTTGGTTTAAATTATTTCGCTGCACATCATTTCGTAATCGAAAAAAAACATATTACTGTCAATTCGTCACGCTAGGTTTCCTGCAGGGCAGGTAGAGAACACCGAGCATCAAATATCTCTCTCCTTACAGACCCGATCCGTTCTTCCACATTCATCATAGAAAAATCCAACGTCAATATATTCTCACTAAGCTATTGTTCCTTTTAATAAATTTCGGTTTCCTGTGCGTATGGCAGCCATTATTATCTATCACGTTGTAAGCTAGACTAGTGAATAGTCTAGCCGTACACCGCTTCGCTGTCCCTGGCTGCACCATCGTGCATCTCCACTGGACCACATCGTCCTTGGTCTTCTGCAAGCTGTAGGAGTAACCCTCGAAGATGAGCAGCCGCCCCCCTCTCTGGGACTGAGCGAAGGACACTGAAAGTAAAATTAAATGGATTGCTTAAACAATTTCATATAAAAAGAAAATTTAAACAATACACGATCTATCGAATTGTTTATTTAGGTGATGCATAAATAAAAATGTAATATAAGCGCAATAATTAATTCACTTCCATCAATTTAATACAGCATAATTCTGCCTCATTCTATTAACTCAAATATACCAGCGTTCGTTATAAGATTATTAACTAATAATTTTTAGTAAAATTTCATACTGTTCATAAGACGCACAATATGTGAACAAGAATTTAACTAATGATCTGTAAGCAACGTAATTCTTAAAACAGACATAAGTGATCAATAATAGATTTTAGTGCATTTACAAAGTAAATGTGTAGGAGTACTCAGTTAGTGAAGCGCAAATAGTAAATAACTAAGTTAATCAACTTCAGTAGCAATAGCTATATAATACGTATGCATATCGAAATCTTAAGATGCGACGTAAATTTGCTGCGTAACATGAGGATTGATATAAAATTCATTCATTCAATATTTCTAAATATGAAATATAATGATCATATCATATAAATTATCAAAGCATATTTTAATAAAAGATGAGTATTAATTTGTACTTTATTTACCAAAACAATATATCACACCAATAATAATTATCATTACTAAGATGATTTTAAAAATGAGATCAAAAATGTAACACAATGAACATAATTAAATCATTTCCACAAGTGTCAAGCTGAAAATTTTACCACTTGGGAATTTCCACATTTCATAAATAAGATACACGTGAGACGAGAACATTCGAGAAATTTTGAGCATTACAGTTTTTGTACGTTATGAACTATCAAAAGTGTTTTATAGCCTCCTTATTTCCTGTAACATGGATAATATTTTTTCACCTTCACAGGCATAATATTGATGCAAGTATCTGGTCTTGATTCTGAACATAGAGGAATTTGTCAAAAAGTTATGATATAGACAGAAATTAAAACATTTCATATATCTTTATGCCAGGTCCATTCACGCATAATATTAATGTAACAAAAATAAAATAGTAAACAGAAAACAGAAAATAATTTGTATGCAGATAACTTCCACATTCTCATCTAAATATACAAACAAAATGTCGTTCCAATACAACACCAAACTACTAAGTCCTAACGTATCTTCCATCGTGCAAAATATGATATGTATGTTGCTTGTGCTTGTGTTCCCCAATCATGCCCACAAGGTCGCCTTTCAGGGACAACATGATGTAGGCCTTGCAGTGCGACGTGCTGGTGCACCGCCATCTTTGTCCGTGACGGGATTTAGAGCCGTAGCAGTAGGTGTACCCATTATACATGTAATATTCTTTGCCATTAACAAGCGTTATCGTTTTGAGGACACCTGTAAAAATTAACATGGCAATAGGTTCCTACATTATATTACAATATATTGCCTCGTTGGATTGCATTGCAATTAATATTACGTTCAAGCGGATTAAAGATACACTAGTTATCATATTGCAATGGAGATAAATTGAATCGCAAGGGAGAGAGATTTAGCATTGGATAGTATTATCGTTATAGTTGTATTGATAAAAGCAACAACAAATTTCAACAAGATTAAAATTATCTATTTAAGAACAAGATAAAATAATAAGCAGTTAGATATAATTTTGTCAGTTGAACAAAAATATATTTATTATATTATTAATTAAATTCGTTACTATCCATTCATTGTGACATTAATTTTAAAATAATGGAGCAAGTCAAACTGATTGTAAAATAGTAGTTACAGATGACGATATTCCATCACGAATGACAAACAGTATTACCGAAATACGTAATCCGTAAAACAGACGATCAAACTCGAAGATATCTTCCATCTTTCAGTTTGCGGAAGGTGTGGGGCTGGTGGGTGTGTCGGCCGCAAGATTTGATCAGCTCTCCATCTGGGGATATGACAATGGAGGCGGCGCACTGCCTAGTCCTCGTGCAGCGCCACCTCTGCCGACCGTTCATAGTCTTACATCGAAAAGTGAACGTGTGGCTCTGGTACATGTAATAACTTTTACCGTTATGAAGCGTCACAAACTGTAAATCTGTAAAAGTAACATTGGATTATTTTTTTCATTATTTTACACTCCAGCAACAATCCTAAAATTAGGCGTGGGGCGCTATGAACATGTTTTCGGTGTAATACATGTTCATAATTTTTTTTATGAATTTATTATTAGCAAAATGTCCAAGAGTAGGATATATGAAATCAGACGTCATCTATATTTAAAATAATATACACTCCACGATTTATTTTGTATCAACTGTATTAAATATTATTTTTACCATTAATATCTTAGTTTTAAACATATCACTTAGTTATCTAAAATAGTAACAATCGTTATCCTCAGTTACAATCTGCTTTGTTTTATTTTCAAACTAGGGTTCCTATGCTTAATCACAACTAATTTATTTGGAATCTTATTTATATAAAAATAAAGTCTCTATTCACCTATTATGGTTATAAGTAAGGTCACAAACAGTCGAAAGTTTTCTTCTCGTCCCAACATAATGAAAACGGAATTTGATGAAACGGGGCCTAACATGGAAAGACTGAACACATAGTCTATTGAAACGTATTGTCAATTCCGTAATTGTCAATTCCGTAGTGCCAGAAAAGGTAGACAGAGGAGTGTAGTACACTCACGCGATACGGTACACGGCCCAGAATACATTGGGTACAAATCCTGACTCCGAGCTACTACTAGGAATTTCAATGTAGAAAAACCCGCGGATCGAGACGTCTTCATCAACAGTCGCGTTTGTAACCACTCGACCAATGAGTTATCAGGCAAGCCATTGAATATTCCAATAAATTACACACATACAAAAAGGGCAAGCTGAATGACTGTCAATTGATATTATGTGCGAAAAGATGCTGATTAACATAAACCTTAACATTAATATTAATATGCCTCAAATGTTTGTGTTTGCACTTTGTATTCTCTACCTGTCATGATCAGGGAATGGTCAAATGACGAGCACGTTATATTTAGAAAAAGCGCGTCATATCTGTAAGATTAGAAGTATATGAAACTCCGTGTCCACTGCCTTGTTCCGTGCGAACACTTTTATTCATCTGATGAGATTGTACAATCACGATTACGTTATCCTAATATATCTTCCATCATCTAATATGTGATAAACGTGTTGTTTGTGCGTGTGTTCGTTGAAAGTTTGATGTAGCACGCGATCCGCCGACACCGTGATGTACGCGCGGCAGTCCGACGTGTTCGTACAGCGCCACCGTTCCCGACCGCGAGACGTCGACCTGAACGAATACGTGTACCCGTTGTACATGTAATACTGCTTCCCGTTGAGAAGTGTGATCAGTTTCAGCGTGTCTAAAAAAAATATACGGCATGACCGTTAAAAAAAATCACATTTTTAAATGTCT
>DWFO01004626.1:0-11196 GCA_018246595.1 Mimoniades nurscia nurscia
TCCATCCGCCGCTCCACCATGCCATCGCCGACGACTATCTCGCCGCGGCGACCTACGACAGAGAGAGACACGAAAGACTGCTTAGGTAAGTGCACATAAATATTATATACTTAGTTTAAATGCCAGTGTTATTATCATGCAACGATGACTTGTATTATCCTCATGTTCAATCATGAAGTGAACTTACTATTAGAATTATAATAACAAAGCCAAACATAATAGGGCCTCGAAATTCACAATGAATCCTATATACCTACATATGAATTCCAACAATGGTAAATAAACTACATATAAAATCTAACGATAATAAATTCCACTAGTACGTATCATTGGGAGCTATTAAAGGCCTCACAATAACCGGTAATCCATTGTGTTGTCGAAGTAGTTCGAAGTTAATGAAGTGTAACGTCAGCAGTTGAAAGTCAGCCTAGTTCAAGGTGCATGACGACAGCAGTCTCGCAATGTGTTCGTGTCGACCGATTGCAGGCCTGTTACTAAGTACACTTAAAAAATTGTTGTCGTATTATGAAAACGTTTCAAGAGCTTATTTGAAGTTACGATGCTGGATGTAGACGAGTTACATTCATAATATTGTACATTATGCAAAATAAGCGCTTTTATTTTCCTTCAATGGTGAGGTGGTCGAGCTCCAGCAGCGAGGCACCTTTCTGTTACTTACTCTTACTAGGAGGGCTAACATTGTTGTGATCAGATAGCAAGTGAACAGAGCAGGCAATTGTAGTCCTTAAATCTTAGTTTCTGTGAGTAGTTAAAAAAAAATCTATTTGCTGTTGAACATAGAATACAGTAAAATATCTACCATTAAGGATTAAAATTAAAGTAAGTATAATTACACGTTTTAACGTGTCGACATAGACAAAAAAGCAAAAGGAAAAAATAAGTAAACTAAAAAAAAAGCAAGGTTGTGTACATTGATTGTCATATGTTCCTAGTACATATCAATAAATAATAATCCTAATAGTTTAAAATAGAGAGTAAATAAATAAACAAATAGTATAGTAAAAGGTGCTACGTAAAATATATCGAATTTCAATTAATCGTATGTTACAAGATAAATGAGCTTATGATATTTTCGGTGTTTACCCGAACTCCGATATTATTCATAACAGAGATAGGATCAACATCAGCTAAATTCATTGAGGAGATTAGATTAGATTGAGGAATTTAGACTTGACAATAAAAAGTAACAAATTATAGCAGTATTTTTTTTTTAATTTCATCAACCAATCACCAGTACGAGTATTTGTATGACATGTAATATTTCAAAATATGAAACTGTCATATATATTATGCATGTAAAAATATGAAAATAATTTAAAAAATCAACCTTAACTGTTGCGCTTGTTCAGTCTTACATTACATTGCTATTAATATGTAATAATTCAATTTGCATTATAAGATTTTGTTCGTGGTATTAGCGTCAAATATCACACCCGTATTTTCCTGAAGGGCACAAACGCCACACTCGGGGCTACTGCGGGCAATTCCATGGTTAAAAAACCAAACTTTTATTGCTTCAACGATATATGTATATATTTAACTTAATGTTTTTTTAGGTCTTTAGAAATTGAAATGTTTTTTGAATAGGCACCATTTAGTTATTCAGATTGTACACGATTGTCATAGCAAAGTCGACCTGTAACCGCGCGGGACAATGTAAATACTCGGAGGTTGTGGCCGAGTTGCGTCACGCAGAGAGCCGATACCGGCCATGTACGGTACGTAACATGTTACGCACTCGACTATGAAGACTGTTTGCCAACCGTGTTCAGGGCGGTACGAGTGGAAGTCCGACGTTGTTATTGGAGTTTTTGGAATTATTTATTGAGAAATGATGTCGACATTCATGGTTACCATCTTACTGCATACAGTTGTATTTAGTAAAATTATCTATCAGTCAACTGTTGATGATAAATACACATGCAATAAATTACACAGAAAAAAGAAATCAGAAGAAGAAAAAATTTATTGACACATTCGGGTTAACACACAGTAATCATTTAGGGACCTAATGATCCCTAAATCGTTACTGTAAGTGTAGAATCATTTATATAAATATATGATGCAGCATATGTAAATCCCATGGAACATATTTGTGTATATCCGAATGTGTAATAGTTTCAGCTGAAATAATGTCATTATTTAAACCAGATCACAGTGCTGACATGTGAATATTTCCTTATATGCATGAATCCCTACTAATATAAATGCGAAAGTAACTTTATCTGTACGTCTCTTTCTTCTTCACGAAACCAACAACCGAACAACAACAACCAACAAACAACCGAACCGATTTGGTTGTAATTTTGTACAAAGATAGTTTGAGACCCGAGTAAAGACATAGGATAGTTTTTATCGCAGAAATTCCACAGGAAAGGGAGCTATCCGGTTAAAACTCCAGGACTGTATCTTTAGGGACTGTGTATCAACATTTTCACTGGGATATAGAGGAGGTTACAGGCCAAGATATTGGCTTTTGTAAGTTTATTGTGCATCTACTGCTTTTATATTAGATAAGAAATATGGTCTGTTTTGGCCTAGGGCCTAGATAGATTAATGTCTAACGAAAAATAACACAAAAGTTTCCACCTAGAAATAATCTATAATAAAACTTATACAAAGAGACACTTATACAAAATTTCGATTCATAGCGTATCGCCCCTAGTTTTAAATTGAAAAAGAACGAAACATTCAATTCACCACAGCGTAGTAAAAGATTTAACTTTAGAGATTGTGTGAGATTTAAGTTTTGCACTTACCAGCTACGATAAAGATACTCGCACGTTTTCATAACAAGCTATTTACAGAGGATTGTCATTATTCATTGATATACGTCAGTTGTCTGCATAAAGTGCTCATGTTTTCGAATAACAATAATAACTCAGCGGGCGTGTCCGCGGCGCTCGTGGGAATTATTCTCCGTCCCATTGTTACCACGCAACGTTTTTCACGTGAACTTATTGCTTGCACGCGCTCATAACACGTTTGTAAAATTCTTGCACTTTTTTCATACATATATCATTTTATACCGTGAATTCGGCGTGAGAAATATAATGTGTAATTCACATTGTCTATTTTTAAGGTGTAATCATTAATGTGTACTTAATTTCGTCTATGTCTTGTGGTTTGTTCGTGTCGGAACGGAGTAAGAATTCATATCCCGGTCAGTCAGGGTTCTTTCAGTTCTTTGGTTGTTTTTACACGCTTTGTATAAGATTGACCTGTATGTATATAATATATGTATCAATGTGAAGGAATCTTCGATTACATTTTATTCAATTTCAAGATTTCCATATAATTTAAAATGTTACACACATATGCAGAACGCAAAACCATACAATAATTTGATATTTAAAGTACCTATGATTTTCTAATCAATTGACCAAAAAAACCATTTAATCAATCAAATCAATCAAGCTTTCAGACCTGTAACGTTAATGTTGCTCAATCATTTTATTCTTATATTAGGAATTATTTTTTTAATTTTTTGTTAGATTAGCTATAAAAGCGTGGTTTTTATTTTTCAAAACATAATTTATTATAATATTTTCGTTAATTAAAATACTTTTTTTAGTATTTATTCCCAACTCTAATAACATTTTATTAGTATCCTTCGCTTATATTCAAATTTTCTTATTCATGAACTGTTACTAAAATAGTGAGTTAATGTTAATTAATTATTTCAATTCAAAAGGTTATGTAAGCCAGCCCATGTTTCCGTTTGAATATGAAAAAAGAACTTGAAAGTAAATATATGTATTATTTTTCACTGCTTAATTCATTTCAATGAGAATGAATTACATCTACTTAATTACAGTCATTTACGAGAACGTAGGTACGTTCTCGTAAATCTCTTGGTATTAAATTAATATATTATGTAAATATGTTTATTATATGACTGTCTCGTTGGTCGTGTTGGTTGGTTGCAAGTGCGACTGCCGAACGGGAGGTCCTGCGTTCAATTCCCGGGTCGGGCACAATAAATTTTCTATTAAATTATCTAGTAGTAGCTCGGAGTCTGAATATGTGACCGGTATATGCCAATAGGTTCACCACCTATTCCATCGTGGGACGTAAGAGTGAAACGTGGGAGTGTTTTACATACCTCTACCTACATCTTCGGGGATTACAGGCGTTATGTTACTTTATGTGAAATATATTTTGAAATATGTCGTTTCTATAAAAATAATTATGTAATCAAATGAGCTGCAAGCGGTAATCAGACATGGCAACAGTCGTACGAGGACACTTCCAATGAACATAAAAAATGCAAAGATAGTAATATTAGCGTCTGTTTGTCATTTAGTAGATAATGGGACTATTTGATGACTCGGGCGCGGTATATGGCAATAGACTCACCACCTATTCCGTAATGGGACGTATAACGTAACCGGTGAAACGTGTGGGTGTATCTCACTCCTCTGCCTGCCTCTTCGGCGATTACAGGCGTGATGTCACGTGTGCTAATTTGTACCAATTGATAACAAGGATTGTAGCTATAGGGATTCTTGATGTGTGTATAATCCAGTTCTTAGGATGTGTGAGTTAATTTTTGTTACGGGCTTACTAGTACCTAGTAGTAGTTGTTTTGTTAGAGCTTATTCACTCTTGTCTTGAGTAAATAAATACCGAATACCAAAAGGTACACCAAATACCAAAAGGCATACCAAATGGTATACCAAGTGGTATACTAAATACCAAAAGTTATACTGAATACTAAGAGATATACCGTATACGATGAAATGTATTCTTCTTATGCAATTTAAAATCATTCTAAGAATAATACATGGGTCAATGAAAACATTGTTCTAAAATTGATATTTACTATCTAAGGTTATTGACCCGATATACATAGTTTCGTGTGCAACGTTTAACATTCAAATATTCAATCCGAATACATAGACATATTCAATTAAAAGAAACGAATCGAACGATTCGAAATGAGAGATATACGATCGAAAGTACAGGCGCGAAATAAAGCGCCCGAACTAATGGAGACCGTAAATATTAGAAAGGTAGTTATTGATGTTAAAGTACAACGTTGTTTGTATATTATTTGAAACATTGATTGATTTATTGTCAATGAGACCTTACTTTTAAATACTTCATTCTTTTTATGTAACCATCTTCTTTCTTGGCTGTATTATATTGTTTATCAATAATTAGGGAAAGTCTATGTCCCACTGTGGACTTCTAAAAGCTGATGGTGTATGATCAAATAATAGATTCATTATCATTTCTTAATACATATAATTTCTTTATGATGTCTCTATTGACTAAATTTACTCTAGTTAAGATGTCAGAATAAAAAATATTTTCATGAAAATGTATATGTATATAGGCTTAAGTTTTTTAACGAACAAGGTCAAGTACTGTCTAAATTAATCGTTGGATTTTATAAATTACCAGGAAGTCGCATAATGAATTAGTCAATGTTACATCAGATAACATATACATATTTCGTAGACATGCAAACTGAAATCGCGGCTATTAATTGAATGTTATTTCTTCACTGAATTGATTGTTACATACAAAAAATTATAGCCTGGCAGTGTGGTAATTTGATTGTTTTAACATTAAAATTTATTTCATATAGACAATGGGAGTGAGACGTGATAAAATTACATCGTCATCGGATAGCTTCCACCTCGTTATTCCATTGTTCGACATACACATGTAGCAAAAACATTTTAGGGTCTTTCTTGGTTGAACTGTTTCCGCTTGTATTGTTTTAGGGTCATTGTCAATCTTCTGCATGACCCTTGGTCTAGTCGGTCTCGGTTGGGAGCACGAGGGACAAGATTGTTTGGACTTTGCTTTAAAATAATCGAATGCAAAGGTTTTCAATATTTTCTTAACATATACTTAAATTCGGAAATATCGACTTAAACTTAGTCGATTCAAATGTGTAGTGTTTATTTTTGATAAAAGTAATTGATATTTTTATATGTAAAATACTTGTAGTTACTATTATATGGTCACACTAGTCTCCGCTAAGGGTTAGGCAGAGAGCACAGAGTGTTAAATATTTCTATTCGTAGAGATTCTTACGAATTATCATTTCCTAAAGATGACTATAATTATTATCATAAACTCCGCCCGCCACCTAAGGTCCATGCGTAAAGACAAATCAATTACTAGATATTTTTATATTTTACATTATATTTTAGAGCTATGACCAAAATTAAATGTTACCGCAAACATGACTATGTACTTACTGTGGATATTGTAACCTTAAAGTCAGAATAGTTTAATTTTATTGTACATTTATAATAAAAAAAGCTAATATTTCTGAGTATATAATTATGTAACAATTACGAAACGTATGGTCGTAATATTGACGAAAGATATTCATTATTATGTTATTTCAAATACAAAAACGTGAATTTCCCCCTCTCGTTAAAGTTTAGGCAACGGCTTTGGAACTTTCCCCGCAGCTGTGCGCGTGGAGAGAAGTCTTCAGCTTTATAAAATCACGAAGCTTTTAGTTCGGAAAGTTTGCTGATTTCTGAATCTGAATGGAACTTTGCAAATACTTGTAGAAGGCGGACATACATAGATATCTTAACTTAACATCTAGTTATGGGTTTTAGTATCAGTTGAGAAATAATATACGTTTATCAATCCTTCACACTGTCCTGTCATACTCTTTGTTCACTTCGTTAAGTTCAAAAATACTGTCATATTTACATAGAAGTGTGGAGGTGACCAATCATTTTACACGTATGTTTCAAAATATGTATAAGGACTTAAGTATCGCTGGTGAAAATTGTTTTTAGTTTTTGTCCATTTTTCTAAACATGTGATACATTTAAGAATTAAGAGCTTAATTTTCTTCATCGTGTTATTAATTTTCTAGTGATATTGTCAGGCATGTTTCTTATATGAAACTAACGTACCGAGAGACAATTGAAAATGTTACACATACATTCTTTGTGATGCACGCGCGCGAGACTGGCGCGAGGAATGTTCGCGCACTGGCGCACGATGTTCCTTGCTCCTCGCTGCGCACCCCAACACGTTCGCAATTACTGACACAGTATGCATTTAATTAGGGCGGCGGCAGCTGAGTGCAGCGAAGAGGGCGTATATCACTTTTATCGTCGAATCAAGTGTATTACAAGTTTTTACAGACTCTATTGTCCGGCGGTGTAAGAAAACAATCCCAAACCCCTTGCCGGGATATAGGGTGTCGCAAGAAGCGACTAAACCCGGCGCTGGCAGATCGCGATCTGCTTTGGCATAGCTAAATGCCCTGGCCGCATATGCGCAGCAGCGTAGACAGTGCGAGAAACTGTGCTCTGCGATGCCCAACCCGCATGCCCAGCGTGGGGATTACGGGCAACACCCCCAGTGGACTTCAATAGGCTGATGATGACGACAGACACTGTTAAAATTGAGCCCCTGTTTTTGATGAAAGTTGGCCGAGCATATAGATATTTAGCAGAAAATCGTGTTCCTTTATTTAAGTGCCTATTGGTTGAAAATAGTCTTAATACACAAGAGCGTACCTTTTGATTCCATTCAATGATATTATTTGTACACTACTATGTGAGCTTTTCATTAATTTTTATTTAATGTATGGTTCAGTCTAAAATTATGTATTTTCCTTACTTGTTGATACAATACTTAAATAGTATAAAGAGTATAAGAGTGAAGATGGTGTTGTTTTTAAATCAGAAGCAGCTTGGAAATGGGTGCTAATGTGAAAAATGTTGGTTTTCGGAGAAAATTAAAAAGGCAATTCTTAGTATGTTTCATTTCTTATTGTTTACCCGAAATTTACTCCGATAATAGTGTATTCATTGATAGTGAAGAATTTTCAGCGATAATAATTATTAACATATCATGATTGTAGATTACAAAGAACACTTTGTATGAACGTTTAGACCTTGGATTCACTGACAATGAACCCTGCGAGATATTACCCTAAAATTCTTCACCAGTCTTGGTAACAATAAGTCACGTAAACATGGGATTAATGTTATTGTCTCCGATTCCCTTATTATTATAGAAATTATGTATAAACTGCCTTTGTGCGGATGGACTATCCCTGAATAAAGTTTGCAAATACTTGGAATTTTCTCTACATAAGCTTATATTCTTCAAAGAAGGTCCCTGTAGACAATAGGTGTTATTGTAAGAGTGTTATGAGAGATAAGCCGATTCTTTTTGTGAAGACACGTCTTTGTTGAATTATTGTATCTATTCTGTTTAGAAAAATATTTGCATTTCGATTTCGTGTCGAAGTAACAGCGAGTTATTATTGAAGAAAGATTAGCGTAATAGAAACAGAAGGAAAATGTAAGGTTTGAGATATTCTTTTCACGTTTGGCGTTTTGGACAATACCAAAAATATATGTAGGTAATTAACATTTGCGCCAGAAATTCAATACAATTTGCAATAGGCCTTACTTCATAACACAATAAAGTAACATAACATCACGCCTGTAATCATGGAAAGGGTAGTTTACTTACAATAAAATAGTTTAAATTTTCTTATTTTTCTTGTTATTAAAAATATTCTCACCTGCTCATTTGGATTGTTATGTAATACGAATCGTACCGATGTTTTTCATATTCGAAATATTGCGTTTATATGTTTTGAATAGTGGATTAATAGGTAGAAAATTTTAAGATACATCACACCTGTATGGCCCGGAAGGTGTGGGCAGAGGAGTGTAGGACACTTGTAAAGAAGTCAACAATGTTATTCATATTATTCTCGGTACTGTCAAACACGCGCCACAGGGCCAGTTAAAATTATTTTACATTTGTAAATAATAAAATGTTCAAATGACTTGTGAAACAAAATTAAAACTAGGTTTAACAATAACTCAAAATTTAACATGCACTATGGAAACGAAGATTTTAGTTGGCTATTTTTTGTATAATTTAATATGATGTTTTGGAAATACAGAATTACAAACATTACATACTATGTATGTACTATAAACATGTTCAACTTAACATACATACATATGTAGAAATCGAACAAAATCTACAAGGATGTAGAATGTAATGTTACGTAATATTGTAGTTTTAAGTTCTTTAACGTTCTACAATTTTTCAAATGACCTTTGTGACATAGTGATTACAAGGTCCTTGTTACGAATCGTTTCTCGACTACCTTTACGCTTATCATAAAATAACACTTTGCTCGCACTTCAGCGGCTCTATAGCCTTAGCCCATTAAATATCGACAGCAGATTCATGTGATACAGTGCAAAAGATAAAACGATTGATAATGATTGAAATCCAACTGTAGATTTTCTTTTAGCCTATAATTCGTTTGCCGTCTTTTCCATCATACCGAACTCATCAAGACTGGTCATTCTAACCGATAACGATGTGGTGGTCCAACGTCTATCTTCGTTAAACACTTTATTTGGCTAATAGTTGAAGGCGAGAGCGAAAAACCTCTTTCAGGTTCGCATGGAACATAAGACGCGTCTACAAATTCTCATCAGACAAAATCGCGGTTGGACCCTATATTATCTTATTAACCAACAATATCTTGTAAAACCGTGTAGAATATAATAGAAAAAAACAACGTAATATCACGCCTGTAATCCCCGAAGAGGTAAGGAGCACAACATAGTACACTCCCACGTTTCACCAGTTACTTGTAATGTCCCGTTTAGAATTCGGTACGTTACAGATAGATAATCCAGTCCAATTAATACTACAGTTAAATGAATTTACACAATCATATTGTATCATGGCGATTAGTACTGAGAATAATTCCTAGTAACAGCAGAACTGTACGGCAAGTAACACGTAAAGTAAATACAGACGCTGATGACGCGAGGGTAAATACGCAGTGGAAAATCCTAAGATATTTTTATTGGTGTTCCAATTATAATTGTACTGAACAGTACATGTCCAATAGTGGAACTATAAAAAGGATCTCTGATCATAACCACGTGTTAATGATGATGATTAAATGTCTATATACCTATTACAAGTATTTCCTTCTTTAACGAATTTAAACAAAGTCAAATGTCCAGATCTGTTTATCATTATCACAGAAGTCATATATGTATTTTATTTAATTTTAAGGTTTTAAGATCAATAAACGTTTAAAGATATTTATCTAAATTTTAAAAAGTTTTTAGTAAACGTAAACGTTTTTAAAAGATATTTATCTTCATATCTTCAGACAGAATCGCGAGTAGGTAATAAGTACACAACAATAGAAATCGAAAGAAAAACATTTGTCTACACATTAAAATTGTCCTCGACTTTCAGCTGATATAATCTGTAACCGTACCTCGGTGGGGATATTATTTATAGTAACTCCACCGACATTACGAAAGTAATAAATGGCTGAGTGAATGAATAAGTGTCAGGCCATATACAGATAAAGAAAGTTCGTGACATTAGCTTTTGACAGCTCGTACGTATTTCGATAATTAATTTTAATCCATTGCCATGCGTAAAATCTTGACACGTTTTTACGTACTCGAGACTATATATTGTATGGATTTTATACCGGTAATATTTTTTTACAATTTGAAATAATAGTAATTTGTAATTGTATTGTGATACAATAATTTTAAAACGTTAATTGACAAATAATTGTGATACATTTAGATTTATTATGGGATTATAAAAACATGCAGAGAAAAGCATATTAATAATATTTACAGGTATAGAAGATTAGTACCTATTATAGTCGATATAATGAATTTTAGTAGTGATATCACAATTCATTTCTCTTCGTTCCAGTCAAACCTCCGTCGCGTGATTATCGAGTACGCTCGGATATTTACTTAGGCGATAATGTGTGTATGTGTGTGTAAGCCCGAGGTAGGTTCTGGTAAACATAACAACACTGGCGTGACCTGTTAGTGTGGCTTATTGATTGACGTGTTAAATACACGCTCTGTTATTGCCAGCCAGCGACTCCATTAATGGATTTTTAATATTATTACCACAGATAAATTAGTATTTCCAATCTTTGCAAATATTTTATTTTTATTGAAAGAATATAATAATAATAAAAATATAATAATATCTTTATAAATAATTTTGCTAATATTTTATTATAATCGTGATGAGTAATTGTAATTAATGATCGAGTTTTTTTTAAATATTATATTAGCCCCACCCACCATCATAGGGACAAGGGTTTGGCTGAAAAACAGCTCTGCATGGAATTTGATCCCATGT
>DWFO01004627.1:0-11196 GCA_018246595.1 Mimoniades nurscia nurscia
CTTTAGGTAAGACATTATTAGTACCCTTGTATGTTTTTAAATTCTAAATATTTAAATTGTATTATCTGTATAATACTTAATGTTAATACAAAGCCACAGCAATATATTTTTCAGTTTGGATTGACTAATGTTTTATCCCTTATATAATGTTTTTTTTTGAATAAGAGTTAGTTACAACAACTATCATTTCTGTCTTGACATCCAGGGATAAATATTTTATTATTACATGGCGACAAGGATGTGAGAAATAAAAATTATAAAACCAAATATAAATATAGACAATGTTCAATGTCCAGTAAGTACACTCGAAAATGCATACATATGGCGTGAAATAACATAACATTTTAAAAGAAAACACATGAATCACCGTGTGAATGACATGTATTTGAATGAAAACATCTGTTTATAGAACAATGTAAATGTTACCTAACAAGTAAGCAGTAACTTATTATATAAATATATATTACGAGTTTGATCACGAGAATGCAAGTAGTGTAATTATAATAAAAAAAAACAAGTAGAAAAACAACAAAGAGTGTTAAATTATTTAAATACACAAACAAAACAACGTGACATGCAAAACAATATTGCAAATGTAATACTGAGAAATTAAACACTAAAACTACCGTCGCATAATAGGACTTGATGTACGGTCAGATTGACTTTTGGCAACTATTGGCATCTCAACTTGTCCACATAATGTCTGCCACCACATTATGTTCATGACTAAAATGAAGCTACATTGACACATAGTTTTAAACATTGAAATTGTATGTAAAATCTTTATTGCATATTTTTTCAAATGTTTCATATGACCACATTACAAAAGACAGTAACCAAAAAGTACAACATTGTACATATAATTATTATTCTGTCCGGATCCATTGAGCAATATTCTTTATATCACTGTAGCCTTCACTAATACTGGGTACCACAAAACTAAAATGAAGTGGCAAAACCTGGCTACATACTTTTAATTGATGTACGAATGCTAACATTATTTCTATTAATTGTTGTGTGGATAATGTGAATACTAAAGAAGTCATCTATTGCATTTAAATCTTAGAGGGACTTGAAACTCTCTGTTTGAGGTAATGGCAACTAAATTCCCATGAAATGAACTACTGATGAATTATTGTATCACTTGCAAGTTTATTAAATGTAATTATACATATATCATGCCTTCATCAAACTTATTATCATTCCACTGTTGGGACATATGGTCTCTGCTCGGTATGAGAAGGGTTTGTCTATAGTCGTATTTACACTTAATATTAACACAAGATCATGCAGTGGAGCCTTATCAATCCATACTCTACCTAATTTGTTCTTGCGCTAAATTCTAAGAATGTGTAGATGATCACTACAAACTATGTTGACATCTTAAACAATATCTTATGATCACATTGTAAAATAATTTTTTTTATTATAAAAGTGGCTGCATTTTGTAAATGGCTGCAATGGATGGATAATATAATCTCAAAGTCATCTTCATTTTCTTCACAGTACACAAACATTTAATACAAATATCTTTACAATCAATGTAACATTTATTAATTTGTAAATTTTTCTTGAGTAATGTAGTAGTAGTAATGAATAAACTAGTGACATGTATTGTGTATTAATTTGGAGGTAGTTGTCTGTAGGTTTCTGAGAAAAAGTCCAACTATACCAAGAAACAGTCATAATGTACCAAAAATATTTGCTGCTGTCTTAATTTATAAAGCAATCTCACATATATCAAACATACTCTTTATGAAAATTTTCAATATGAAGATGGAAATCCATAATAAGCAAACATATATGTGAATATATCAGTTAATAGAGTAAATAAGTGTAGATCAATCTAGAATTTACAATATATACATAAATTAAAAACATAACATCACACCTGTAATCTCCAGACGTAGGCAGAGAACCGTGGTACATTCTCACATTTCACCAGTTACGTTTACATCCCACCATGGAATAGGTGTAATACCTATTGCCATACACCAGGCACAGATTAATAAATTAGTTCTATTTCACAAATTATACAAAATAATGGAGCCTCAAATTTCGTTCTGGGTTACAAGGTAATGATTACAAGAGGCATTAAAACTTTGTTACCATTACAAGATGTTAGTAAAACTCCTGAAAAATGTGATTTTATTAAATTATCCACCTGTATTTTATATCCAGAACTGGAGATTGATTGATACATACATATATAATATTATATTAGAAACTGAAATATTGTCAAAAAACCAATATGAGCAATTTGGCAAGATACTTAAATTTATATCACATAAATATTCCTTGTGTGTCTGCTTGTGGGCCTTTTAAGACAATTTCTGCCCAAATAAATAATAAACTATCAGTCTTAATTAATTATTGACTTCATTATATATAATCGACAAATGGACAGATTTAAGAAGAGTATTCAGAGGAAACCTTACTCACTATTTTTATTTCTAACGAGATAGACAAAATGTAAATCTAACTTGTACTTTATGATTATTTGAAATATTCACAATTATACATTCAGTTTTGGTGCAAACATGTACAAATGAAGAGCATAGGAAATTGATAACAATTGACAAATTGTACTTACATGTATAACACACAAACTAATTGGGCCATTGCTAGAAATGTGTCACTCTTCCCAGCATGTACCCCCATCTACATTTACCTCCACTATTGACAGATACATACATGTGAGATGTTTTATAAGAAAAACATACATTCATATCTTCACACCACGACACTTACGTGGTAGACAAAAGGAAGACCACAAAGTGCCAAATATCTCTGTCCTTAGAATCCTGTCGGACCTTCACATTCATAACACTAAATAAAAAAATCAAAGAATATGATAAAACTGTAACAGCATTGAAAGCCTAGTGGTTTAAAATGCAGCTTCTCACACCAGAGGCTCAGGAATCAATGAAATCCTGGTGCACATTTCTTTACTAAAAGTGAATTTTAAGGTTAAATTGTAATACCGATGTAAGAAAACATAAGGAAAGCTACACACCATAAAGTTCATAAAAAAATGTTTTCTGAAGGTGTGTGAAGTATGCCAATCCTCACTTGGTCGGCATGGCAGCCTTAACACTTTCATTGTGAGCGGAGACCAGTGTTCAATCAGTGGAACAACAAAAAGGATAGAAAAAAACAAAATGATAAAATTAACATCTGCTCTTTATGCAGTTAGCACTTAATGTTTCATGTTATAGTAAAATTCCCAATTAACTTCTGCACAGTACACTTATTTAGGCAGTGTTGTCTCTGAATGATTATTTATGTCTATATGAGAAAAGGGAATAAGTATCAGATATTTCATCATTATTTATGTTGTGTAATTTATACCAATAAATGTCAGTTTGCACCAAAAATATTTATATAACAACCTGTTATTGGCACATCAATGTGTGAAGAACATTGAGACTTCAATTACACAAAACATCTCATTTATACAATATTATGATTACTTTTCTTATATTCATTATAATAACTTATCTTATGCCATAATTAAAAATTAAATAATTTTCGATATAATGTATATTAATTTTATTCAAGATGTTCATGACGTTTTAACAGTTCTTAGCTATCATGAGTTTGGCCTCACCTTCAAACACCACTTTTTTCTCCTCCTCAACAATGCAGAAAAACTTCACTTTAAGGATCTTCCGTACATCCACCAGCTCTACGCTTATGGTGAGTTTCTCACCGACAAAGCACTTATTTGGGAACTTCATGGTCTGTGAAACCAGTATGGTTCCTGGACCAGGCAAGTGTGTCCCGATGAGTCCTGCCACCAAGCCGTTCAGAAGAGCTCCGTGCACAATAGGCCTCATATTCCCATTGTTTTTGTGCAAGTAGTTGTGATCACTTGTAAGATTGGAGAATGTGTCCAAATCTTTCTGTGTCAATGTCTTCTGAATTCTAATTTTATCTCCAGCTTTAAAAGCTGAACTGCTGAAAGAAGTTGTATGTATTTTGCATATCTTCTGGTAATTTTTATTGTTAACAGCTATGTAGGGAAATCTATTCGAAAGCATTTTGTTCATTTTGTCTCAGTATTCAGGTTTATTCCTTATAAAATGTTTTATTCAATTTGTTTTCATTACATCATTAAGAAATATTCTTGCCAAGTTAGCAAGCATTTTGTTCTCAGACTCCTTCAACACTTGCATATGATGTAATATCTCTGGAGTATTCAAATTAATATTTATAGTACTGTTCTTTATGTATATTAACACTGCAATGACATCAGCAACAATGTCACTTTGTTCACATTTCAACTGTGGAATTAAATGAGGTATGGCTTCATTGTCTAGTAAATACTGAATGTTCAATGGGTCTGGAAGAAATAAAAAAATGTATTTTCTATACAAACCACAACATAATAATAAGTTTATCGAAAAACATGTTGTACTAGAGGATCTAATTAATTTGATATATTGGTAGACCACTAATGCCCTGTTTGGGTAATTATAGTACCTACCACCTACCATTAAACTATGCAACAGGTACATGAAAAGATGGAAAAAATACTTCTAGCATACAATTAATTTCCAATTATAACTTGATATATACATTAAAGATTAACCAAAATCTATGAAATCAAATTAAAATACAATTACTGTAATTATACAACATATCTTACCGACACAAAGATTGCAAATAGCCGCGCAAGCAAATTGAAGCAGTTTAGGATTGGTGTCCCTTTTGAGAACGTACAGAAATATATCTAAAACACCGACATCCCTAATATACCTGTAGTTAATAGGGTCATAGGCAAAATTGGCCAAATTCGCCAGAACCTGGCTCTTAGCATCTGAAAATATATTCGTCAATTCGTAAATATATTCGTAAAAACAACACATATATATGTATAACACAATTCATAGCATTTAAAAGACAAAACATTTAATGTTAACTAATAATGTCTCATGACTTAACTTAACAAGTGGTTATTTGTTAAATTAGTACATAAAAATATTTAAAAGTCTTACCAAACGACGACGAATTTATAAATTCATCCACTAACAATGACAAGTAGTTTTCACGATCAGTTCCATTCTCAGGTGTACGTTTCTGTAACTGTAATTTGCTGCTAAACATTGAAATAATATACTATTTACTACTGTATCTCAAAAAACCATTTCTGTTTCGATAACCAATTCGCGAATTTTCTTCTATCAACAATAATTTCACAAATACCTTAAATTCAACGCCATTTTGACTTACTTTTTTTAATTACATTTCCACGACTATTGAGTTCTTTACTTTTGGCCTATTTTTCTTATTACATAAAAATCCAAGAAAATTACAAATGTCCTTAAGGAAACCTATAAGAAGTGTAGCTTTATTAACTACAAACTTTTCTATTATCCAGTTTTTAATCTTTCCTAATTTTGAAAATACTTGCAACTAACTTATGGAAAAATATACATTAAAATCCAAGTACAATTTAAATGGATTGATTTAATTGAGAAATAATTGTAATATCATTTAAAGTTATTAAACAAATCGTCAGATAACCATGTGCTGAAGTTTGGTTACTGAATCATAATGTATCATTCAAGTAAACATGGCATATGGCCTGTAAACTGTCTGAATAACCGATCCTGTGCCTGTTTTTTACTCCAATACTGCAATGAAACGCAAATGTCAACAATATCTATTTGTACATTTACTTATACACGTGTGAATTTATTTAGTTTTCTTTTCTCTTATAAAATGATAAACTCAATAACAGCTAATAAAATACTTTAAAAAATGAGTACTACTCCACATATCGCTGGTATGAATAATTGGATTAAAATTAGTTATTTTAGCCGGTAATGATTATCGGCGCTTTCAGAGGTTACAACCAAAGGATAGAAAAATAATAAATAGGACTCGCTCTTTTCAGGTTTAACTAATAAGGGCCTATTTCTAATCGAATTTCAAGAACCGTACGGAGAGAATGTCCTCAGAGATGAGACTACAGTCAATATACGGAGCTTAGTGTTTAGTCCTAAGGGTACATACCTAGCTTATAGAACAGATAAGAAGTAAGTATGTACTTATTATAAATAATCGTTTAGGTATTTAATGTACCGTTTGTGTTATTTCGTATTTGTTTGATATTACATAGAAACAATACTGGTTCCAGCTATAGTCATCATCATGAAACTTATTACATATGTACATACAAGTTTCAAGTGTAAGAAATTTATTGAAAAACAATAAGTACATAAAAAAATACTAGATATGTCCAGAGCTATTCCAGATATTGTTTTTGTTACATATATGTGACCAATGATGGTAAATATATTTAATAAATAAGGGTTTTAATAAGTCAGAGTTACACTCAAATAATGATGTAAACTTTTTTAGGGCGGAAATACTATCATGTGCAGACTGGTCAGTTGCCGTGACTATAGATGGCAATGTCAAGGACATGTTCTTCTCTCCCCTGGACACCTACTTCACCGTCAGGGAGATGTTCCTCATAACGAAAGACAACCCTCAGGTATTGGCTTGGTAACACTTGAAAAAAATGTTTTTGTTTTTGTAAAAACAACACAAAAGAATATTTTTTTTGTTTGGTAGGTTAAATATATTTAGCATTCAATGCTATCAGCATCACCCGGAGTATTGATGGTACCTCCCATCTCTAGTGTATTGATATAATAATAATTTTTACTCGAAAACCAAATTAGAATTCAAATGATTTTTTATGTTTTTATTTGCTTATAAATTTAACCTGAGCATATTAAGAGTGCATATTTTTGTAATCTTGTTGCCATAGTATCGTAACAAGATTCTTATGAATTTGCCACAGAGCATTCATTGTATTTTTTTACTTGAACATTATAGAAAATATCTTTTTTACCAATACATACATTTCTTAAAATCTCCTTTCACAGGGCAAACCAAATATCCATGTATATAAATCTTTGAATGGAGAAAAAATTGGATCATTTGTACAAAAAAATCAATCTGACGGGTAAGAATATATTTCCTACTCCACATTAATATTATTTAAACTTACAAAATGTAATGTTTGTAATTTAATCATGTAATTTATTAAAGTGTCTATCTTTTAACAAAGACTTCTTTTGCTTAAATACTTTAGTAGTGGTCTAATTTCCAATCACACTATATTTAATAATAATAATAATATCTTGGGACATCTCCACACACAGCCATCTGATTACAAAGTAAGCATCAACAGAGCTTGTGGTACGGTAACCAGACGGCTGATAAACTACATATATACTTATAAATATATACTTAAATAGATTTTTTTTTATTTTCTTTTTACACCCATACAGAACAAATACCTGTGCTCATAACACAACTGTTTATTCTGGGTGGGAATCGAACCCACGACGCTCGGCGCAACAGTCAGGTTCACTAACCAGTGCACCAACGGGCCATTACTATTAACTAATGTATATGAACTGACTCGTTGATCCAGTGACAATGAGAGCAGCTGCTGCTCCACAGGACCAATGCTGGGTTGCATACTACTTGATTTTGTAACTTAGACTTTCTAGCAGTGACTCAGTGTGTATCTAGTGTACTGCTGTGTAAATAGTTTGTTTTTCCATTTTTTTAATATTGTTGTATATGTATAATCAAAAGTTTTAAAAATGAAATTCAATCAAGAGTTCCTACCACTCGGACAAATTTCACTTTTGTAATTTTTTTATCACAGCGAGCCGAAATGGTCATCTGACGAGAAGTTATTTGCAATGCAGATCAACAATAGGATACTGATTTATGAAGATGGCAAGCTGGACCGCTATGTCCAGCAGGTATCAGCGGACAAATTAAAGTGTTTCAGCATTTCACCTTCCGCTGGACCGAATTATTACTTCTCAATATTTACTTTAGGTGAGTTGGCAGTATGAATTGTGTTAACATTTTGCAGCAAAAATTCAGCCCTTTTCCTTCTACTTTGGTATATAGAGTATTATGTTCTGTAGGTTTATCTGTACAATGCATAAAACATTTTAAATTTGACTGTTTACCTGTGTACCTCCTCTACAAAATGAACCGAAACAGCCTGATATAATTTTCTTTACATGAAAGTGTAAAAAACTGTTATTAATGATTTTCATTTGTTTCCGTAGGTAAAGCTGGACAACCGTCTTTTTGGCGCATTTTCAAATACCCACAATTTGACATAACTCAAGCTGCTGTGAGCCGTTCATGTTTCCAAGCAGACAAGGCTACTTTCCATTGGAATAGACGGGGCACAAATGTTTTTGTCTTGACACAAACTGATGTTAGTAAAGCTCACTATTTGTAAATGACATTCTACAATAATATAGCCATAAAGGCTAAATTTAATTATGAAAATTAATAATTGAATGAACAATCTACTTTCCTGGGCTGCAGCTGAAATACACATATTTTCTATACAATAGTTATTCAAACTTTGCACCATTTGATTATTTCATCTAAACTCTTCATGCAGACTTCCAAACGATGTCTAATGTAATTAACTATATTATATTCCTATCTTGCAACACTAAGATAGAGCCCATATTTCACATACGTAAACTGTGCACTGTAGCTGTAAGAACTGTTTACAAAAGTATTAAAAGTTATATAAACTATATTCATAATACACATAACTACACTCCTCTACCAATAAATATAAATGATATAGTAAAAGTTTATATTAATCAATACCTTCCATTGTTACCAGGTTGATAAAACTGGTGGTTCCTATTACGGAAAGCAAACACTAGCACATGCCGATGTAAAAGGAACTGCTGGGAATGTTATGTTTAGTAAGTATTTTACTCCACGACGATTCGTGAGTATATAAAACATATGGTTAGATATATGTGTATGTGATCTATATTTTGCCGGTAAGTACCTACTAGCTAGTCTCCGCCCTAACCTCGCTGCAACCTGCAGAAGCTGATGAAAAACAATGTTCGAGAGATCTGAAACTATTGTAGTATTAATATGAAGTTTAAGTAAAACGACCACGACTTTTAAAAGTTCTCATCATATTGAACAAATAGGTTAAGAATTAAAAGATTTTTCGCATTTTCTAAAATATGTAAGCTTCCAAAAACATTCAAATACATTAATTATTTCTGTGTTTTCTAATTAAAAAGTACATAAAAAGAAATGAAAAACAAAATTGTCTTAAAAGTAATAAATGCATATTCCTTTCATCTAACAAATATCTCTTCTCCCAACTCTCGAATGTTATTCATGGTTCTTTTATATCATGTACCTAATAAGCATATAATATACTATAATAACTACTACTACTATAATATATATATACTAATTTCTTAGCTTCTTAGTATTGTAATAAACTAATTTTTATGTTATATTACATTAATACATTTCGTTATATATTTTGATTGAGGTGTACCTATATATACATATAGTATATGATATATGATATATATGATACGTATACGTATATGATTATTTAAAGGTTTGATTTTGTCGTAAGGCAAGGAGGGTCCGATCCACGCCATCGCCTGGAACCCGGGCAGCTGGAACGAGTGGGTGGCGGTGTACGGCCACGCGCCGGCCAAGGCCACCATGTTCAACGCCAAGTGTGAGCCGCTGTTCGAGTTCGGCTCCGGCGCCTGGAACGCTATATACTTTCCGCCCGAGGGAAACAATATCCTTTCCAAAATTACCAATTAATTTATTTATTAACGCTGTTTCTGATGACAAAAAATTAGCAACCGTTTTCACGGGACGTGCCGTAAAAAAAGTAAAATTAATGACGTTATGGCAAAAAAATTATATCGCTCATAATATGACCACCTCCAGAGTCTGCAAATTTGTACTAGTTTGTAAGCGTTTTGAATTTTTCGCACAAGTGGTTATGTGGTCGCCCGAGCTCGATGCCAGAGTTCGTCCTTTGGGGTTATTTGAAAACTCGCTTTTACCATATCAAATTACGACACTTGAAAGTCTCACAAATAAGGACCAAGGAAGGAATCACTAATTTGGAGGTCTTCGAGGCGGAGGGTACCAAGTGCCCAAATATAACCTTACAGAGCTGACGTACTCGTACGTCCACCTCTATGTTCATACGCGCACATCGGTTTCGGAGACTCGTAATGCCACCTTAATGACGCCGCACTAGTCCTGCTGGGCGGCTTCGGGAACATAGCGACGGGCCACGTGGAGGTGTGGGAGCTGCGCGGGCCGCGCAAGCTAGGCGCGTGCGCCGCGCCCGACACCACCGGCCTGCACTGGGACCCGCGCGGGGAGACCTTCCTCACCGCCACCGCCTACCCGCGCCTCACCGTCGGCAACGGGTGACCTGGCTTTGATCTAGCTTCGGC
Organism: Mimoniades nurscia nurscia; assembly: GCA_018246595.1. Lineage (NCBI taxonomy): Eukaryota > Metazoa > Arthropoda > Insecta > Lepidoptera > Hesperiidae > Mimoniades > Mimoniades nurscia. The sequence goes on from DWFO01004627.1 coordinate 10,317, forward strand.
CGCAACGCGACGTCGCGACTGTAATGCTCCAGACGGGTATTGTTACGTTATAGGTCGCACCGTCGAGTAGCGGGGCAGCCTGTTGCCACATCCGACCACAAATCCAAACTTCGAGCTACTACAAGACATTCGTTAGAAATAAGTTAGAAAAATCTTACGGTACTCGACCCAGGGAATTTAACCCGGGAGCTTGTCGATCAGCAGTCATACTGATAACCGCTCATTTAACGAGACAGTTATTTAATTAGTTATTTATAATAATACAACGTTATTTATTACAGATATAAAATTTGGCATCATACTGGTGTTCTAATGCACAAACGTGTCTGTGGTGAGAAGGAGTACCTGCTGGCCATAAATTGGAGGCCGGGAACTTATCCGAAGAGTGATTTGGCCAAAACCGTACCGAAAGGCATAGAGGACGCCACTGTGAAGCCGTCAGCCGCGTACCGGCCGCCCGGGGCGAGGAACAAACCTTCAACTTTCACGTTACATGAATACGAGAAACCTCATAAACCTGGCGAAAATGTCAATGGTAAAATTCTTTTTAATTAAAAAAAACGTTCAGATACTTTTATGTTATTGATTTGCAGGTCATATATGTATCTTTATCCTATATTTTTATTATTACATATATCATCACCCCTGGGCCCTCCCGGGGTGGACAGAGCATCGAGTGCCAAATATTTCTATCCTCACAGACCTGACACGCCGCCACATATATGTATATCACTTCGCGCGCCGGTCGTGGAGGCCTATGACGCCGGCATACTTCAGTATTTCATCCACATTCACCACCTTTTTTTCACACGAGCACGCTGCTTTCGGTTTCAATGTTAAGTGTAAAGTCAGTGCTCGTGGCGAGGACCGACGATAATAT
>DWFO01004628.1:0-11195 GCA_018246595.1 Mimoniades nurscia nurscia
TGAAAGGATTTGCCGATCAGCGTTGGGATTCGCTGATCGTTGCCCGGGGTGCGCCAGACGTACAATATCAGAAGGTAATAATGATGGTAATAAATAATGATAATAAAGATCAGGAAGTAGAAATTGAGAAGAAGTGCAAACGGCGAACAAAAGCGTGAGGCGGTGACACAAAGGCGTTACCGAGCCAGCGCACGAAGGCCTCGAGCAGCGCCAGCACGGCGCACAGGTCCCACAGGTAGGGCCGCAGCTCGGCGTGCAGCTCGCGGTTGGCGGCGGCGGCCAGGCGCCGCGCGGCGCGCCGCGCCCGCCGCGCCCACCACGCGAAGCGCCGCGCGCGCCGCCGCCACTCGCTCGTCTGCGCCGCCAGTCAACAGTCCCTCCCTACTCAACACTTCGCAGCGAGAGTGCCACACCGCAGCCGCCTACGCCTACGTCATATTCGCATCACACTGTCCGGCAAAACGTGATGCGGCTAACGTACTGATTCGTCAAGTGACGACGGCAACATTAGTACTCATATTTTTCTGGTCGCATATAGTAGATGGTCGAGGCATGTCGAACTGGTAAAACCGCGGTAGTATAATTATGATCGCCGATTAACGTATTCACTGTGATATTTTAAAAACCGGAATATAATCAATTGAAATTTTGCTTTCAGTCGAAGCGATTTATACTCTTATAAAAATAAAAGCAGGATACCTGATGCGAAACCGACAATGTACTATAAAATACATTTTTTTAATGCGAGAGCATATCACCTTGAATCAATACCGTCATGTAGCATATCATAAAGGCATACACATAGTTCATTCAATCGATCCTCAATTATAGCTATTAAATAATACAATCAATATGAAATCTATTCCTACTCTACTATATGACCATACATAAAAACTAATAATTATTCCCTACATTCAATGATTTGTAATCTCATTTTCCATTTGAATGCAGTAATTAATAATGAAAACCACTCGCCTCCGGCTTGTTGCCCCGAGGGAGGACACTGGCCGCGTGGGTGGTGAGCCAGTGGAAGTCGTGCATGAGGCGCAGTCCCCGGGAGCCGTGTTCGAAGGGCAGATAAAACAAGTCGCAGAGCAGCACCAGATCGTCCGCTGTTATCGCGTTCGCTTCCGATGTTGCTTCTTCTAAAGCTCTGCAAATAAAACGTTTTCTATGTTTAACAAGATATGGAAACACCATTCAGCTAATCATATATTGTTGCAGCAATAGTTACTTACTCATCTCCTATTTCTTGGGCGTCTATAGACTCCACCATCATGTCTCCACTCAACGGACTGTTGCTTGGCTCCACTTGCATAGAACCATTCTAAAACACACATTCATTTTAAAGTTTTCAAATTTCACCATCAATGTTATTATGTTATGTACACATGCAAAGATGTCTTTTATTTTAGCTCACCTCGCTGAGGCCATCATTCATAACAATGTCAGAGTCGGTGGCAGTGTTCGATGGTGGGTCCACATCCAGAGGTTCGAGTCCCACTTCTGGGAGTGTCGGGCGGGATGGACTTAGTGTTTGCGGGGTGTCTGTAAAGGAAGTGTGTAAATAATATGAATTATAATAAATTCAATATTAAAAATAAGAAAACATAACTGATGAAACCTGGGAGTGTAACTACACTCTTCTGCATACTTCTATGGGGATTACAGGTGTGTTGTTACATTAAACAAGACTAAAAATTTGAAACCCATAATCACCTTATGTATAATAAATGATATTGGCGATATTGAACATTACGCCAAAAGATTTATGAATCCAAATCTGAGTTAAAAAAAAACCATAATACATTACTTTTTATTATATTTGGTTTAACATTGAAACCTACATTTAAATATAAGTTGTGATGTAACTCAGTATTTATGGCCAATAGTGTTCAAAAAATATGAATATTGGAGGCAGAAAAAACCTTAAAAAGAGTGCTTCTGGTGTTAAAGTGCAATAAAATTTGAATCTCAAAGTTGACTGACTTACCACCAACACTCATATCACCATTCCGTTGCTGCTCCTCCACCACAGGTTCTACATCATCGACGAAAATTTCATCATCCTTTTCCTTCTTCAACTCCTCTATAAAACTAGTACTCTCTAAAATACTGTCATTAGAAAGAGTATCATGCGCTTTGTCAATCATAGTCTGATCTGTTTCCAACTTATCCCCATTCTCCTCCAGAACCTTCAAACCTGTACATGAAATAATAAGGTCTTATACTACGGTAGAGGTAAAATAATGGGAATAATAGGAATGCCTGTGGAGCCACTGCATAGGATCATTGACGTACATATTATTGACCAACTAATACAATAGTCAACTTTAGAATGATGGACCATTTGAATAAAATTTCTATATGGATATTTATTCTTTTGTTCAAAATCACCCTAAATAATTGGTCGCGGTTATTACCACAGGACAACAATAATACGTCGTGTAGGGTATCAAAAGAAAAAATTCAATGGCAGCTAAACCTTAAGAAGTAAAAGAAATCAAACCTAGTATCGGTACTGGCAAAGTAGAAATCGGTATTTCGCTGGGCAGAGTTATCGAACTTGCCATCGGTATGATGGGATTCGGTATCGACTCGTTAAGTATCACTTTGGTCGGTGATACCAGGGAATTCATCACTGGATTCTGTACCGCACTGAATGATTCCACGGGTGTTATCTGCAAAATTAGAAAAAGATAAAAATTATCATAATCTTAAAGATGAACTTAATTTTTTCTTAGAGACTACTTAAGTGATATTTTATATTGTGTATTTATAGCAACATAGGAACACATGAATTTAAAATCATTAGCTGGAATTCTTCAATTTAAATGTAAAGTCCTTTAATTAAATATTATATTAACCAAAAACAAAGCCAAGAAAACAAAATATTATTTGTTTCGAGGTATGTCACCACTTCCGACGACTTAAGAGTTTCTATTTCAACGGTACAATAAGACAATTCATAGTTGTTTTACTAAAAGCGTACATGAACCAAATTATTTTGAACTGTCATACTAGTGACAAGCTGTGAATCACAGAAGAAACAAGTAAATATCAAAGTCGGTCGACGGCACTAGATCATGCATCGTAGCAAAGGTGAGGTGCGGCGTCACCCCGGTGGCCAGCAGCGGGCGGTCGTCGGCCAGCGCCTGCAGCTGCGCCGTGTGCACGGTGGGGATGGCCATGTCGGCCGTGCTCGTGGTGGCCGTGTTGCTGGTGCCCGTCACCAGCGACATGCACGTGTTCACGGACGGCAGGATGGGCACGATGGGCACCGGCGGCACTGTCACACACACTGACAAACGCTACACTACGCATTTACGTCGTACGGATACTTGTACGAGAAATTAACGACTATTTTATTTCTTGAAAGTAATGCTACGGCTAAGAAGAAAAAAATTAAATTAAAACAATGAATACGAGTAAAATAAAATTAAACCTGAAGCACTTATATGACAAAAAAGGACCGCACTTAGCACTAGCCGGGGAATACTACGGCCACTGATTTTTAGCGTAACCACTATTTTCCAGCAGTACGGAATCATCATGTTAAGACTGTTCGGACTTACGGCAGTAAACCATAATATTATCAATAAGAAAATAATGCTCTGAAGTATTTAATTCACAATGTCAGATTCAACTTTGACTCACCTGTTACTGGCGGTTGGGGCTTTATGACGGGTCCTTGAGCTGTTTTCGGTATTGCGAATTCCGGGAGCCATTCGTTTATAGCTTGCCTGGTAAAAATGTATATACATATATTTTATATTTCAATCACTGTTAACAGTATTGTAAACGTGATGTTCAATATTGACTTAACTGAATATTCAATATGTTTCGGTATTATATGCGAAAACGAATGAATAGTGTTAATGTAATACTTTGTCTTTTATCATCATCATCATCATCCTCTTTAATCTAATCCTTCCACTATTGGACACAGCTCGAGCACCAGAACGAGCAGGATGTAATTATACAGTATGTAATTTTGTAATTTCTAATTTAGCTTTTCTAGCAGTGGCTCGGAGACTGGATATGTGCCCGGTATATGGCAATAGGCTCACCACCTATTCCATAGTGGGACTTAAAAGTAACTGGTGAAACGTGGGAGTGTTCTACACTCTTCGGGGATTACAGGCGTGAAGTTACTTTAAAAATAACAGTTTAAAAATATTAAATATTAAATTGTGTAAACGTGTTAATGATTGAATAAAAAAATGAAGCTCCTTTTATACTAGAGTTCTCACATTCTACTAGAAACATGCTATTATTCTCAATCATACAAAGAAAACGTGGCTTTTAGCACTTTCAATAAGTAAATTGTAATTTTCTACTCCATATCCTTATTGTTCTGATTCAATGAAGCTTTCCTACGTGTAGACAAATATCACTAGACATCGCTGTATGATGTCCGTGCAGTGCGCGTACAGACGGAACTATTGCGATGTACGGACTCCTTAACATGGATTAAAACTATTAGTAAGATTTCGTCTCCTATATAGAAAATACCGTGAAACATGGGAGTTAATTTACTCCCACTCACTCGAGGAATACACGCATGAAGTGTAAAAAAATCTGACAATAGTTAAAAATTTAATTGTCGATATCAAATTGTCACATCTCCCGGGTCGATTCTTAGAAAATAATACTTGTCGTTTATGTTATTGGGATTGCGTGATGCGTGATGTTATGTTTTTTTTTTCGTTTAATTCCCCTTTTGTTTACAGCAATAAAGGATAATACAAATGAAGATAAATGAATAATGGCATATTTTCACATTTATTATGCTCAATAATTCGAAATGCGTAAATTCTGCCACGGTATTATAAGTTATGCAAATTGTCTTGTCATTTTAACCTAATATGGATGTTGAATGTTTTTATGGACGTTTTGAGGGTTGTTATAGGGCCTACAGAACGGCCTTCATGGTGAAAAGCTGTGTGTCCTTGAGCTAGGCGTCCGTCGAAGTGTTTGGCACGACTTCCATTATAAGGGTCACGCGCCGCTGTCAAGGTGAATGAAGGCAACGGCAGACTTCGCCGCAATGCGGTTAGCCACTTGCGATTTGCGTCGTGCGTCTGCGTTACACGTGCTCTTGTTTTTTTGGAGTTTTTCCCTCCCAAAGTACTTCTATTGGCAGCAGAGAACGGCTCATGATAAAATCAGTAGTACCTATTGTTTATTGTAATTCGATATTCAAAATTCTTTATAAAATTATTTGAAATTGCTTGTATGTAATGTAACAGAAAATGTAACTAGTAAATGTAAATAAAAATGTAAACAGATTACACCGCAACGGTTCCGGCGTGACGTTACAACACTAAACAAATCATTGTATTTGAAACGTATGCAACTTGCAATAGCAAGTATTACATAGTTATGAAAGTTAAACTTACGCGTTGACACGGACAGTGACGCATATCGCCGGAGCGACATGCTTTAGTATTCACAGTTGTGTTATATATTATACGATACGTAAATAAACGCGTTCAATTAATAGCATACTAATTGTAAATGAAAGAACAATGTATTAAAAAATTTACGAGTAAAGCAAGAACAATAGGTCTTATCGCCAATAGGGCGACCTGTTCCAGATAACCTTATTCTAGATAGATTATTTTAAAGAATACAAAGAAAATATATGCCTCTTTGCTTTTGTCCATAGTGAAATGCTATAAGCTTTTGGCACGAGTTCACCTCTACCAAGGTGAACGACAGCGTCCTAGAGTCTAGACAGCTGGCGCCAGATGTTGGCTGATGTGGATAGCGGCTCGCTATGTTCACACCAAAAATACTCTTATTAATTCTTGGCATATGATACAAATTGCTGTGTGTATTGTGGCCAAGACAAAATGTTTCGGAAACTGTAAATTAATTTTTGAGTAGTATTGTTTGATTTATATTCGCAAATAATAGCAGCGACAGCTTCGTGGATTAGATCACAGGCTCCATTTTGAAGGGCTTGCCTTCAAATCCTGGTGTGCAGGGTTTTAAAAAATTGACGATTTCAAATTAAATCGTACTTAGGTAGGTACCTACTATAACGGTGAAAAAAAATATGATAATAAAGTTATCTAAGGTGTGTGAAGTCAGCCAATCCTTATTATGCCAGAGTGGGCAAACTATGGCCTTAATCCCGTCATTGTGAGAGGGGCCTCATGCCCAACAGTGGACCGATAAAAGTTTTAATGATGATAATCGTTGTGACGTTCATAACATACTGTCCAATATCCATTTTGATTGCCAGTAGACGGTAAAAATAAGGGGTGGATTATACGTGTTACATTAAAGGTATTTGGAAAGAAAGATTTCCATTCTAACTGCCTCAACGTCAACATGCGTTCTCAGGAAAGACGATTTCCAGTCAATTAAATTTTATTATCCGCTCGTCAATAACCATCAATTGGGGCGGCAAGCTCCGCTAGGAGTATATTTGCTTCAGTATATCATATAATATTTCTACAAAATGGAGCATCTTTAGTATAGCGTTCATTAAGTGTATAAATTCCTATATAAGATGAAGCTTAACTCACAGCGAGCTCGGGACGATCGGCGATAGCTCTTGGAGGAGGGTCCGAATAGGCAGAAATGTTAAAGTAATCAGACGGCTATTAAACTACATATATACATACTTATTATCACCCCCGTACATTGAACAAAGCCATGTTCATCACAAATATTTTTTCTGAGGGGGAATCGAACCGACGATGACTCCCGACTTAGCGATTAGGTTCTCTAGCAACTGAACCAACGGGCCAGTAGGGATTGTAGGACTCTCATAGTATGAAAGTCGACAACTTATCTCCAGGTGTCAAACAAGTCGCGCGTAGTCCGCAAATAGGGCGCTATTACCGGAATTGCTTTCCGGCGAAGCTCTACCAGTTCACTCTAAATGAAGCTATACAGACCTCCCGCCCCCACTCCCAATGGCCCCCGGGATGCACTTACTAATAAACACTCTACAGTGTTAGTGCTCTGTGGCATGATAAAATAACTAAAGTGTGTACTCTTTATATCTGTTTGTCGCTACTCTGTATGGAAATGAGGACTTTATTTATTTAGTTCAGTAATTCAGACAAATATTTAGTACATTTTAACTGTTGACTAACAGCTACAGATATAAATAGCTAACCTAAAGTCTTAGATATAACCGACAATATGCAAGGTAAAGTTTGCTTCACATGCCAGCTAGCGTAACTACCCCAAGCGTGGTCAGTGCTCTGAATTATTGATCACCCTCGCGTCGGTGCCGACAGATGTCACTTTACCGACACGTCGACTGACGTTCGACCAGACAAGTGATTGTGGCATATATGATGATTACAAGCGATTGTGGCATATGTGATGAGGACCCAAATTAGTGCCAGCATATAGACAATTCGATCAAATTTCATATAGTACTTTATGTTGGTGGGGGTAAGAAGGAGCCGCGCTCTGCCCGTACTGAATGTGGCGTGATGATTCAATAATAAATGTTACTAAAACATAACCAATTAAACAAACAATAATAGAATTAAACTACATACATATTTTCACGCCAGGTCCCTTACGGGGTAGGCAGAAAGCACGGAGTGCCAAATATCTCTTACAGACCTGCCGCGCCTCTTCTACATTCTTTACTCTCTTTATTCTTCTGATTCCCTCATCAGCCAGTATCTGGCCTATTTGATCAAGATACATGTGTCTTGGCCTCCCTCGGCACTTGCGTCGCATTGAAATGACACACGATGTATAATACATACACATATGTACGCGATTGTCGCGTCTCACGACTATATTTAGGCTCGCGCGGAAAGGGACCATGAGGCAGGCTTGCGTAGTGAATTATTGATTAGCACACGACGTTCACTACGGTGTGACGTCAGAGCGACTTGTCTCAACGTACATATCGCGCTCTACATTGTTACATAAACATTCACCCTGATTTATTTTTGCCAAAAAATGGGCAAAGGATTCCCCCCTGGGAAATTCCAAATCGCTGTAAGGGATATAAAATATGAATATTCAGAGGAATTTTATAGTTATCTATTCTTTAGGAATAATAATTCTTATTGGTTTGTTTCCATCAAAAGGCAAATACAAAAAGTATTATCGATACACAAATAGGTTCTCAACTCTATTCTGTCTTATTGGACGTTATCTTTTTACACGTTCCCTTGTATCAATATACCAGTGGCTTTGATTTTGACTCATGTATAGATCTACACTGTTAATGTTCGTTTTTTTTTTCGCGGAAACCAATGGTCCTTTGGACCGAATTAATATGAAAAATCTTTTTTTCGGGTGAATAAAATAAATACTAGTTTTTGTACCAATGGCTACAGGTATATTACTGTGCACATTTGACCTAGTAAATAAATAGATCTACGTAATTTACGTGCGTTACAAAGGTAACTGCTTATGAACCGGGTTTGTAATAACTGTGTCACTTATGGTAATGTGAATTCGCGTTTCTCAACAGCTGATAATATTTGTCATTTTGGTCTACTGACCTTTCTATATTTCATCCTACGTAAATTGAATCTTATAAATACATAACCAAAAGCATAATTTATATTTTTAACCGCAATAATTAACCTTGAGACATGATTGCGGCATTTTTAAAGAGTGCTATTTTGGGAATTGAATGGCCGGTGAAAATTAAAAACCCTCGCCGGATCGTCACAGCAAAATATTTTTTATTGCGCGCACTATCTCAGTCAATTTATCTGAGTGGCTCGGATAAACAATGTACATTCTGTGTTGGATGGATTTATTTCAACAGGCATTTCTTATGACTCAGATTGCCTGTGGGAATTATTCTTGTAGTTCACTGGTGGATGTCCATGCTGGGAAGCCCATACTCGGAAACTCTGACCAAGTCCAGGTTGGCAGACTTTACACGATGGCACTCGATGACTGCCTACTCCATAAAGCATCTGATGTGACAATAAAAGAATAATTACAATACCTGAAAAAAGTATTGGTAAAATTTTTATAAAAGCTACGAAAACAATATCAGAAGAATTTTGTTCTATCCGAGATACTCATAACAAACTTGCACCTAACACTCAACTTAACAAGTAATGTCTGTTCCGGATCCGGTTGGAATATTCATTAAAGACGGAAATAAAATAACTGAAGTGTGCGCTGAGCTGAACGGAGTTGAAATCGAAGCCATTGTCGGCGGATGTGGGGGCGACGTCGTAATTGGTTTTGTTTGTACCCTCCACCTGACAGGCTCGGAGTTCTGCATCGCTCGGGCATAACGAGATGTTCCCTTTTCATAATCGCAGTTTCCAATGTTGTCTGTTTGTGTCGTTACCAGCTGTGTGATAGACGTTTATAAAGTTGTATTACTTGATTATCTTTCAGCTCAACTTACATTTAAAATATTAGTACATCGAATTGTTATTTGCAGTGCTTATATACAATAACTACCTTCGTACCAAATGTTTTCTATTGTAGATTGATTTGTAGTTGTAGAGTTGAAGAATTAGAGAGTTTAATAGATGTTAGAGTTATAATTAATATGGTGGCGTATTGTACGCTCTATGTTTTACATGTACATTTTTTTCTACTATAAATGTTTTTTTTTTCCATAAAAAAACAATGTAGAGACAAATTTTACGTATTTTAAGAGATTTCAATTAATAAAGCCATCGTTAAAGATGTCTCGGCCGTTGTTGAATATTATTTTCACAGTTTATTAAAAGTTATTGAATATATTGGTTACGTAAAAGTTCCCGTTCTATTGAGGGCGTGCTTTCTAGGGAATACAGTGCTGTATTTTAACAGCGAACATTTTACATTGGCAACATAGAATAGTCTACGTTACTAGCCTTTTGGGATTGGAACAACAATATGATTGTCCTTGCTTACTCTGTTCGCCCCTTGAAGTTGTCTATTTGAATTTAGTTTTTGGTCTATTTTTGATTATATCTTATGTAGAAAGAACCAGGTATTGACAAAGAGCCGATATAATGATAAAAACAATGAATCTCTCGAATGTTACTTTCGTATTGTCTTTATGAAAAAGATATCGTGTATATTGACTGCCTCGTTGGTTGAGTCGCTGCAAGTCGACTGGTGATCGAGAGCTGGGTTCCATCCTCGGGTCGAGTATTGTTTCGTTTTTCTAACTTCAAATTCCTACTAGTGGAACATTCTGGAACTGTGTCCTATGTATGGTGATAGACTCACCCCTTATTCTATAGTGGGATACGTAAAACATCGCATTTGCATCGTATGAACGCACTACACTCTCGGGTTGTACTACTTCTCGGGGAAAACAGGCGTCATGTAATTTTTTTTGTATTGTAATTATATACCTTATTATAAAAAATATTCTATGTATAGACCTCACAATAAAGGATCTTCTTCATGTAGACCTCATAAAAATAAATGTAGATATTAACTAACGTAAACAATTTTGTCTTCTCAACTCTTACTATTGTAAAGAGGGGAGTTTGCGGCACAGAAAAAACATAGAGTGGCGTCCACCCTCTTAGTGGATAGAAGAATGCAATTACAAATGTGCAGTGACTTACAAGCAATTAACACGTTTAGTCATCCATTTGCGGCGATAGCTGAGTTGTTTAGATATCAACTTTTCTCTGCGCTCGTTTTGGCTCCAAATCTTGACGCCGATATCTTTGTTCACAAACAATTTATGCGGTTTTTAAAATTGAGGCGTGTACTATTTTTCACGTGATCAACGTGACAGACTATGGTGTTGAATTTTCTTATTCTGAGATTACATCCAGCAGTGACAGTAGTAAAGGGTGGTGATCAAAATAATCATGGTTGTACGGTTTTAGTCGCACCGCACGGAAGTAGTGAATGTAATGTAAAAGTCGAGTGTGCTATAGTCAGTTTATTGTAACTGCGCACGAGCGTCTCGCGCGGCTGTTTGTTTCCCACTGTCGATACAATGTAAGTAAGTAATGTGTGCATCCGTACAATGATAATGTGAACACTCTTTCTATATTTTAAAAGTAAATACTAACATCCTATTTAAACACTTAAACCAATCCACCACTATCCAAGGCCTTCGATTGTGTGCAGCATGAAACGCTTGTCAGGAAGCTACGCCACTATGGTATTAGAGGCATGGCTCTGAATCTTCTCAAATCTTACCTAAGTAATAGGATTCAAAAAGTGTGTGTCAATGGGAAATTATCTCATGGGTCAGCTGTAACTATGGGGGT
>DWFO01004629.1:0-11195 GCA_018246595.1 Mimoniades nurscia nurscia
GGAGTCTGGAGATGTGCCCGATGCATGGCAATAGGCTCACCACCTATTCCATAGTGGGACTTAAAAGTAACTGGTGAGACGTGGGAATGTGCTACATTCCTCTGCCTACCTCTTCGGGGATTACAGGCGTGAAGTTACTTTTTTTTTCTTTAGACTTCCACATATACGAGCTTCTTCATGGTATCAATTTTACATTATACATAGGTACATGTGTTCGCGGTCAATTTTCATCGAATAATTACGTAGTTATTGCATTGTTCACTATTTATTTTGGCTCTTAAGTGTTGCTTCCATTTTTATAATTTTATATAACAATACGTTATAGTGAGTGTAATGTGCTATATATACGACTGTCACAGATTATGTACTAGTATCCTTGACGAGTCGTCCCCGGTGGGACTAAATAGGTCTAATTACGGTCCCGGTGCCAGCGCGGGCTGGCGCGGGCTGCTCGCGGCATTCCGTAACACTAATTAGGGCTTGAAACGCTAGTGAATTTCATCGTAGTTTATGTTGGTACTATGTTATACAGGCTGATACAACAACGTTTATTAATTATGTCCAAATAAATAATAAAAGTAATGAGATATTTTCTTTCATTATTCAGAGCACTCGCAGTGCAACTAGAAACAGAACACGTTGCAATTTTCTTGCAAACGTCATATTCTGTGAAGAATAAACAGGTTATATTTACATATCGTCTCTTTGCTTCAATAACGTGATATTTTCTGAACAACATCTCAATAACCTGTGAAATTTGCTCAAGCTCATATTAGGAACATAATGCACATACAGTAATAAATATTGTGACTTTAAAACGACTACTAACTTCAATGATAAAAAGTTAACATGTTACTCATGTACTCCTGTTATTTATGTATAAACATATATTGAATGTCATTGTATCATTGTCGTTTTTGTTTGTTTGTTGCAGGAGAGATATCGACGGGTCCGCGACCCTGCCGCTGATACGAACGAACTGGTTTGCGTTTGATTACTCCAATGCTAGTCTTGTAAATGATTTAATATTAATTTATTACAAGCATAATTAACGCACTCTTGAATAGCTAGATAGAGCTTGAACTTTGAATACATAGAACATTATGTACATATATATTCCAGTTGTATACACGGAGGTTAAATCTGGGTTCGTGATTCAAGGAAGGATAACGTACGATATTGTAACCAATTAGAAGATATAACCTTTTAAAGTCTCCGAATATTTACACGTTACAGATTCATTGAGACATCAGTAAAATGATTTAGTTGATATGTAACTATAATGATTGATGATAATTTAGGATCATACGTACATCGTGGTAAGTAAACGACTAGTAGTTTACGAAAAAATGCTTAGAGTGATTGATTTAAGAATTCGTCAAAATAATGACATAATTTCATGCTATATTTTTTCGTTACTTTTTAATAATTTTACTTTTTTTACTAATTAAATTTCTAAATAAAAAATTCCACGTTACCAAATAACACCTACACTAGTTAAGTTAGACTAGCAACATTATTTCATTATTTGATTTAATAAATTTATAATTTCACTACTAACTACTGTTAAACAGAGATAATGTTAGTATTAATATTAGTGTGCTTACGGTTAAATTGATCCAAAAACCTTTTAACACAAAACTTGAATTGAAAAATACATTTCTATTAGTATGTTGCTGTATCGAAAACGAGTATGTAAACTAGCCCTTACTTCAAGGCATTCCTGTAAGGTTACGAGATCTTAACAAAGGATTCCCTAGTGCGCGGTTGCTTTGGCGTTGTGACCATGGCGGCTGCGATCCCTCGCCTTTACTAGCATGTGTTGTTAAAAATATATAACTTTCTCAACAATATAAGTACATATTTTCTATTCTAAACGTAACACAACTTAAAACCATTTTTCTCAACATCGAAACTTTTTCTATTGATACTTTGGATATTCAGGTTTTATCTTTTGCTAAAATTGTCTATGAATTCATTTGGCGTATTCTCAAATCCATATTGGTATTACATATAATAACAACTCTACCTATTTCTTTTTTAAGCCTTCTGAATCACTTTTTCTCGAATATGATATGAAAATAACTTGAATCCAACAAATCATTTCTTAGTACCTATATAATTTTCAATTAAACCCCAACAGAGTTAAACAAGGGATGACAATCAAGGTTATGCACACAATTTAGAATTTTGCGTATTATAATTTATAGTATCAAGAAAACAATTTTCAATAATGAAAACAGCATTATAATTTTTTCCCATGTAATTCAGCATAAATAAATTGTTATTTAATGTATGTATTACATTTAAAATACTCTTATATGCTAGTCCATTAGTTACATAAAATAATTGTAATTGACTCACCACATAGTCCATAGTGGAACATAAACGTAACTGGTGAGTTTTGGGTGTATACTACACTCTGGCAACCTCTTCGCAGATTACAGGGGTAAGATTATACGTAATAATAATAGGAACTGTACCATTCTTTAATAAAATAAGAAAAGAATTTTGCACATTGCATCACTGCACAAATCATTTGCAAAATGTATAACAACGATTTTTAGAAAAGGAAATACAAAATTTAGTTTCATTTCCCGTCGTCGAGTATAAGCAAGATGGAACTAAATTAATAAAAAAAAATGTTTAACGCCCGATTTTTGATTTCATAATTTGATATTTTAGTTTGGAATATACCGAATTGATAATATTTTAAATAGTTGAAGTTATTACGAGCATACAAATTTGTTATTTACACCAATTTCATGTAGTTGTACACACAGCAAATGTTCCATCCTACAGATTGAGGGAACCATGTATGCATAGAAACACATTGAAACAATATAATATACCTACTAAGGTATATATTTTAATTATGTATTAATAAGTGATAAAATAGTCCTTCACGATATTGTAAGACTGAAACTTATTACGGTTAGTGATATAACATTTGTATAAAGGTATTCATAATGTAAACAGAGAATAAAAGTATCTTCACTATCACCTTATTTTATTTGTATCCAACTAATCAGTTTGAACCCATTCAAACTCAACTTCATTGGGATTGGTCGATATTTAACGGTAGTATAAAATGACAGTTGAGAGTAGAAAATATTTAAAAAGCACAAAAACCTTTGTAAGCATACACTTTATTATCCCTTTGGAGTTAGATCTAGCATGTGAATAGGTCCCGATCGTCCAATACCGCTCCCCGACGCTTACCGCCTCTCCCTGCCGCCCCGCAACAATGGCCGTGTTCTGGACTTGTCCGTGCGATGTGTTCAAATCTTCACACAGCGCGATGTTTGATGATTGTAATTACAATTCGAACAATTTAAATTACAAACTTTCTACAATTCATTACCGTACAAAATTTAAATACACCACAATGGCACGTACTAAACACATATTATAAAAGGAACAAACCAGTTGTCACTGTACAGACATGTTTTCACTCAAATAATATTTTAAGCTTATAATGACAAGCTCCAGGGAATGTTTATCCCGTGATTCAATATGCTTCCACAACGCCATCTAGTTTAACTAGCCTAAAAAATGGCGCTGTGAATTACCAATAAAATTTTATAAGCTTCATATTTCAATTCGTTTTTCAATATACCATTAAAACATTATATATGTATATGTAGGACAATGATATTTATTAAAACAATAACAATATAACATTTTATTCATTCTGTTCAAACGAATAATCCAACACCACTAGAAACAAAATATAAATAACAGTAAACATTGAGTTCTAACCTGTGAACCCGCTCTGATAAAGCTGCCAGCGAGGGCTCAGCAGGATGACAATCAAGCACTCAGCGGTCCAACGGTTATTGATTGCGACAATAGTTCATTACGTCAAGACATACATATAAACAGAGTAATTTGGTTCCCTGACGGCGGCCGTGATTAATGTTCCGGAGAGGCAGGAGCGAAGCGGGTGAAGGGGCGAAGGGGCCCTGGAGAGGCCGGGGCCACGGAGAGTGAGGGGCGACGGCTAATCTCTGCCTGTGACAGAGTGTGACGAGACCGAACGCCACTCGATTCGGTGCCTCGGTGTTAAATGTGGTTGGAGTGATGGCGTGTATTAAAATTATTGTGAAATAAGTTGTAGTCGAATATGCTTGGTATATTTTTGTTAACTCTCGTCGAAAACATTGATGGAAATGCACAAAGAAAATTGTGCAATTAAGTATTTTTTTCACTTATATAGACACGACATATCGCCTTGAAATAAATTAACATGTTTCTGCTATCAATGTGTAAGTGTTGATAAATATTAAATAACTCGGAAATGTTGTGAAGCTATTGGAATTTAGTGCAAAACTCTGTAACTACATCAGCATCTAATCAAATAATAATATGAGAATAATTTACCGAACCTAATAGAATTATCTTGTCCAAAAATAGATCGTGACATATAATTTAAAATAAAAAAATAGTAAATTATCAAAAAAAACATTCTTTATACCCTCGCTAATAATTCGCTTGCACTCAAACCATACGTATTGAATTAATTGGCGGAATTTGTATGCGGCTTCGGACAATACAATACTTGTGAATGCAAAACAGTGTTCGCATAGGTGCCAATTGGAGCAAAGTCCCACGTAATAGAGAATCATAAGCTTACAGAATGAAATAAACTAGACGCACATCAGGACCAATCCTTGCGTTAAAGAAATCTGGTAATGAAAAGAGTTATTTACTAACATAATTGTTACTATTTGACCACAAAGTTTAATGTTGTGTTGATTTTTTTTGATCATACGATTATGTCATTCAATTGATCAAAGTCAGAAATTAATTGTAAGTTTTCTAATCATATTTCCATCGTAAACATACTATATACACCGTGGTACCAGACTGCCAATCGTTTCAGATAGATGTCCGGTATTAATCAGGAAGAATGTTTTTTTTTATTTTTCACTGATTATGACAACCAACCAGTAGAAAATACGATTAAAGATTGTCAAGCACGTTAGCATATGCCACAACATCGCTTACCATCGGGAAAGTTCGGGGCCTAATATTAGCCTACACCAAATAAAAAAAAACAATCGCATTACAGTACAGTTGACACTACCTACTTATTGCAGTGCCACCCTTACAGACCAGATGTACTTCTTCGACATTCATCGCTCTCCTCATACACACACGCGGCTTTTGAAGACTTCGTACTAACAAATAACCCCCGAAAATCTCACCCGCGGTTCCACGGTGGAACGTGTACGTAAGTGGTGAAACGTTCGAGTGTACTACACTGCTCTGCCTACCCACTCGGGGAAGCACAGACGGATTATTACGTTTTCTTTTGTTATTTCTTGTAGCAACACATTTCGACATATCAACATTTTCATAAAACGCGTTATATGAAACTGTTGATATGTGATCGCATCCAAACCCTTGTCTTTCATATAATTAAGAACATTATTGAAACGAGATGATAGCAGACAACTTATACTAAAACCTATTTTTTTGTATAAATCATCTTTATTCTTCTTTGCCTCTACGTCACCAGTTCGTGCGAAGTACAAAGGCCGATATAAATTCGTGACGTTCGGTAAACAAAAGTATTTTCACAAAATCGTCGGTACCAATTCCCGAAGACGTTACATTTACAACCGCCTCACAGTTCATGCTTGAAACAATTGAACGTTCCGTAATTAAAATTCAGCCTGCAAAAGCCTTGGCTTAAGGTTGAAAATATCGTGACCAGTTCGGTGGCAGGGTTGCGTGACAGTAACTGCCTAATTGAGCGGACGGCGTGCACCACCAGCAGTTCCTCGCCGTCCGCCGCCCCGGCACCACCTGCAATGGGTGCAGCTCAACAATTCGTTTTAACGTAATACGAACATATAAAAGTTATAATAAACTTACGGAGAATTTAGAAGACGGTGAGACAATTTTTGCTTGTTTGAAAAGTTACGCATAGAGAAATGTAAACTACTTGGTAACTAAAAGGAATCAGAGAAAACTAAGCTGGATTCAAAAGTATGTCGTTGTACAACAAGATGTAGCGGTCCGGATCTTGCTGAACTTAAAGTACAGAATATCTTGAAATAAGGCACATGAAATTAAATTTATAGCGAGGTAATTAAAAATCAAAGTCAAATTAGTTTTTTATCATCAACTATAACTTTTAATAGACAAATTTAATGAATTAAAATTACATATTACAAGATTCATTGAAATTTATATTGACGACAATGAAAACAATGACAAATTGAAATGGAAAATTAAGTCCTGTTCACTAACGTTTTCTAACAAGTTTCACAGTATATCAATATAATATATACATACAAGTAAGTGTATGTCAAAATATCTAAAAACGTTATCCTGTTCAATTTTTCAACCCGCGTTCCCGTATCAAAGCTCTGTGCCCTAAATTGCAATACCGTGGATAGGATACACAAAAATAGACCCCATTGTATAATTGACTATCATTTTTATCGGTCGAAGGTTATTTAAGGGAATCGGAGAGGAAATAACAAATCATCTATCCTGAACATCGATCTATTACGAACTGTTTGTGTGGCTTCATTTCTATAATTGCGGGCGAAATGGTCGGCTTGAAAAAATGAATGAAATACATTGTGCATTTCAAAGTTGCACTTTCAAAAATGTAACTCGGTGGTATAGTTACTTGTGAACTTATCGGCGTGGTGATTCAAGAATACGAGGCAGAAGTAGAAGCAGTTCCTGTGGTAGAGTGGATAGACGACCATCGGTGCAATGAGATTGGCAAGTAAGTATAGGTACATTTCAAGAGAGTATGAAAAATCAATCGAACAAGCGATAAATTTTTCGCCGAATATTATAAAGACGAAAAGTAGCAAACTATGCAAAACAACTCTTAAGAAAAAACCTGCATTTTAATTTTAATAAACACTTACTGTAACTTTATAGAAAAACATATGATATTATTTACTAGTTGACCCGGCGAACTTCGTACCGCCTTACAGTCATAGAATACGTGATACCATTTAATTTAAGCTTTTATAAACGTAAGCAATGAACACAAAAAAATAATAAGTTTAGTATTTTATTCTGACGCGTTATATGTACTCGTACATTATAGGCACGCGCCGGCGGCCCCCGGCCGGTACCGCCGCAACCGCTATGTCACTGCATTTTAAATCTGTAGTATCTTCGAAACCATTCATTTAAAATACATGTTGTAAATGGCTGTATTGATCTATATTAAATGCACAATGTGTTTAACATACTTAATTTGATAAGGATTTATGCTGTATTACCTAAAATCGCTTCGTAAATAAGCCAATTATATGTACATATCTAGAAAAAAGTAAAGGATAAAAAATGGATATTGTGGGGATAAGAGATATACATATACAATCGCGGAATTTTTTGTAGATCTTTTTAAAGTGCAAAATACTGTAGTACATTATTTTGATCCACCTAGTAGCGTTCAACCAGCGCTGGCAATGTAAGCGCGAAAAATGTTTATTTACCTACTATATTACTTTAGACACCTCTAAAGTTATCAGTGTTTTTCTACTATATTATGCGTGTATTATTCATATAAAACTTACTCTTAAATCACTCCATCTATTTAAAAAAAAGCCGCATCAAAATCCGTTGCGTAGTTTTAAAGATCTAAGCATATGTTCATAGGGACAGACAGCGGGAAGCGACTTTGTTTTATACTTGTAGTGACCTAAGGGTTGTGAAATCTGCCAGCCCATACTTGGCCGACTTGGCTGACTTCAGCGTTAAATCTTTTCTGAGGGGAACCTGTGTCTGAGTGGAATGATAACAGACGATGTTAATGATGAAAGAAAATATCTAAACTGTCGGTCGAGTGCGTCTTATTTCGTCACACTTCCTCCAAGCATAGTTGGATTAGTTTTAGTAGTACCAGAAAACCAATGGAATTAAGGCCGGAGAGCACTGTGGACAACATGATATCATACACTTAAGTTCTTAAAAGTATGAAAGGTGCGGATTTATAGACTACCCTTCTCTATTTTTATGTGTTTAGCCGTTTAACAAAAACCGATAAACGCGCTGGTTTAAACTCACCTACAGCTTGGAGAATAGCCTAGGTTAACAAATAAACATACAGAAGTCAGAAAGTGCTCATGAAAGAATTGTTCCATTTACGGTTAAGTCTGAAGTGTATCAATACCAAAAATCTAATAGTACCTGACCCGGGGTTCGAACCAATGACCATTCAACAACGAACGAGGCTATCTTGGTAAAAACAATAACAAAAAATATGTTAGGGATGTTTTATATAAATAAATATTAAGACTAATATATTTTTTAATTTGTTACGACAGCGCATTTTGCGATCTTCTCCATATCCGCAATTATATCAGAGAAGGACTTCAATTTTATTGATATATTTATTTATATGTGTAGATAAATTGTAAAATAAACAACTGTCGTGCATCGCTTAACAGTAAGTACTGCAATAACTCTTGTCACTTATCTGAAGTGGTTATTATTTATTATCTATAATAATTATGTAGACAGAGATAAAAACATATTCATACCTACGACACTGAATGCTTTCTAAACATGAAGGTACCTGCACGTGTTAGAATTCTTTATTATATTCTCGCAGGGATGTGGATTGTGGAGCCTACCAATCCTTGAGTACAGCATCGAGGCTATTACCGTAGAACATAAACAGGAGTGACGAATGTTCGCAGTGCAATATAAATGGAATGAAAATACTGAATACCTTAAATAAACTTTAACATGGTACATATTATGTTAGTTACGTTATGTTAGGTACGTGATTCAGCAAGGTTCAATTATCCTTTTGAGCCTACCAAAACACAAATCACAATGATATGTTCAGTTCATATCGTAATAAAAAATCACTCAATAACATTCTTCTTTATTCACTTTTATGTATAGGTTTCTGAGTGCCTAGTAAATAACAATGATCAGACATGAGAAATGAAGAGATACAAATAGCATAGGAAGTCATTAAAGAACAATTTCTAAAAACATTTCAACTGTTACATACATATGTACGTTAAATTTAACAAATGCTTAACACAGATACGGAAGTGAAAAACATAATGGTAGGTACAAGAGGAAAAATAGCACACGAATATTTCATGAAAAACGCCCGGCTTTTAAAAGCAATTCCCGAGGAAAATAATCCCGAGCGCCGGGACATCATTAGAAAGCTAATACCCGTTTTAATAATGGACGTACAGCGTTGCAACCGCCACGCGTTCAATTGTAAATTTACCTTCTGTTTAACTCGTGTTTTAGAAAATGATGCGCACCTTGAAAAGAGCCGGTGACAGATAAGTTCTTATCGTGGGTCAGGTTTTCTAGTTGAAATTATCAATAGTGGCTCAGAATCTGAATTTGTTCTCTGTATGTGGCAATAAACTTACAACCTTATGGGGCGTAGAATATAATAGGAGCTTCGAGGGAGTGCCCGATCCGGGAGTCGAACCCAGGACCTCCCGATCGGCAGTCGCACTTGCAACCAACACTACCAGCAAGGCAGTCAGTCGAGTCTACAAAAATTTTCTAAATTAGATTTTCTAGTAGTGGCTCGGGGTCTGGATATACTCGTATGCCTGGTGTATGGCAATAGGCTCACCGCCTATTCACCGCATAAACGTAGCTTGTGAAGGCGTGATGTTACGTTTTTTTTTACAAAATAATATTAACTATATACCGTTTGTCG
Organism: Mimoniades nurscia nurscia; assembly: GCA_018246595.1. NCBI lineage: Eukaryota > Metazoa > Arthropoda > Insecta > Lepidoptera > Hesperiidae > Mimoniades > Mimoniades nurscia. The sequence goes on from DWFO01004629.1 coordinate 9,689, forward strand.
CATAACGCAATATTTCAAATGATTTTCAGTCCTTAAAACTGTGCATTCAACAAAATGATTATCCATTTTTCTACATACCACTTGGTAGGTACATGCGTGCAATACTAAACTGTTCGTATTCGAATGAATATACATACATACAAACATCAATAGCAACGGCTAGCAAATATTATGAATACTAAAATACGCGATAGGATATTAAGAACTTAATCACCAATAACTTGAACAAACATTGCGCACAAACAAATCCGATTCGGCAATCAACAATACCCGTATCCGCTCCAGCTATATGCAAGTCACCAAAACATGTCACATAACTGTTATGCAACAGGAAATAAAGCACAAAATTGCATAAATCCCGACGGCTTAAGGGAAATTGTGTACAGCAATCAAATCGTACACAAATATTAGCGGCACAAATACGAAACAGCCGACATCCTGCGTGTCACGAAAGACAAATATGTAAGTGAAATTAACATCATTTCAGTTTGCAATCTATTAAACTGGTAAGCTATTCCGTTATTATATTGATTCAAAAATAAATCATTCCTTCTACATACAATTATAGCTGCAAATCCTATTGCGAGATCTGAATAAAGATTACAATTCAAAATTAGCAATTACATTATACAGTTTGCAAATAGACCGTCGCAAATCAAAATTGTTACTTATTGACTATGTTGCCTTGACGGAATGTTTAATGAATGTTTTATGCTGTAAGATTACGTACCGAAAATAAAAAAGAAGGAAAAAGTTACTGTTTGCAAATCTGTTGTAATATTATTCTCATTAATATCCTTTAAATATCCCAGTGTAGGTGCTACGGATTATAACCGTAATCGTGTCGCTCTTATTAATAGCCACAAACCTAACATCACGCATGCAATCACGGTAAGGTAGCCAGAGGAGTGTAGTATACTCCCACGTTTCACCACTTACAAACACCTGCTGGATACAGGCCCGTTTACATCCCACCATCGAATAAGGGATGAGCCTACTGTCATGCACCGGGCACTAATTTTTTTTTATATACATGGAGATTAAGACGCTTAATATTGATTAATAATTACCAAAAGCTAGTATATAATTTGAACACCCTTCTATTGTGTATAAGCTTTTAATGAATAACCCCAATCCAACTTATTTTATGAAATCGAAATTTTGAAACGCTACATTAGGTATAGGAACCATTTCTATTACTTAATATTTGTCTCATGACTTTAGAACGTGAGATAAGTGATTTTATTTATTCCTTGTTCATAACAACTTCATAATAATATTATGTTGGAGAAGGTAGAATACGCTTTGACAGTTATAGTGGTAGGTATTCAACGGCGGTTTCAGTTTTCCATGGAGAGGTAGCGGGTACTCATGATGACTGCTTGATCTACCAGTCACTCAAATTTTTTCTTTTTACTAACTTACTACGTTGGCTCAGCGACCCAAAGTGGATCTTGGCCTCCGACATTAAAGTACGCCATTCTTCCCTATTTTTTGCCATATCTGA
>DWFO01004630.1:0-11195 GCA_018246595.1 Mimoniades nurscia nurscia
AGCATACACAGTATTATAATGAGAATTCACATTTTGATAAACAAAAGGTATACTGATACCAGTAGAAAATGTTCTGAAATAATAATAACGAACCCATTTAACTATTGAACTTTTCACGACGTTCTTTGGGTATAGTCCAAAAATACTGTCTGAATTTATTGAAATTTCGGGTTACAGGTATACCATGACATGTGACAAGGATAGATGGAGTTATAAACTGCGAGTGTGCTTGAGCGTTACGTATTAAAGTCTGCCCTGAACCGCATGTAATGATATTATGAAAATAAATGCCGATTATCTAGTTTTGTTTCAAGAAAAAATCTAAATCCAATAATGCTGGAAAATAACACAGTACTAAAAATTATTATTATTATCTAGCTAACATTTTTATGAAAACTAAGGACTCGTTTTTTACCATATCTTATGTAAAATTTAATTTAAATTTAAAGTCTGTTTCCTGAAAGTTTTGTGTCCACATAATTAAATTTGCATTAATTAATATTATAAATTTAATATTATATTACTATTACTATTTAAAAGCCATCAATTTTATAAATGAAGTTACCTAAACAACTTTTTGTTATATGTCGTCATGACTGAACATCCGATCAGCTTCTCCGCCAGCGCCCGCTTCCAGTTAGCTCCCTCGACCTTAATCACATTCTTGATAAATGCCAGCACACAGTCGGTACGGAGAACACGATGTGTGGAATCTAACGTCAGCATTAAACCTCCTTCATATTCATCCACGGCTGTTACATACCTGCAAATGATAGTCAGAAAAATAATTTGGAAAGCCTGTATGGGCATAGTATACACTGCCCATATTCGTCTGCGTATACTCACCCAGGCCACACTTCCAATTTGTGCTGCGGTATCTGTATAGCAGAATGCTGGCTATAATGTTGTCTACCAAAGCGAACTAACTCCAGATCCTTCATTATGTGCTTGAACAACAAATTGTAAATGTGGATCATTTCGCTCAATCGTCGAGTTCTCCGCAACGCAATCTGTATATGTATTATACATTTAATATGTATTATAAAATAGTGAAGTATCTCTATATGTATACTATATTCAGTCTACTTCATACTAAAGAAATATCAAACAATAACACAATTAATACTCTGTCAACGTCCATTTTAATTAAAACATCCCCTAAAACAGGAACAGAACAAAATAACAGTTAATAGTGATATTGCCCATGCAGAACTTCTTCTTTGTCGAGTTGATGGCTGATCATAAGTGATCAGCCTTAGTGGTGAAAGGATTAATTGCAATGTCCAGGGTTGGCTGGGCAGTATGTTAGTACTTAATCAGAGATATTCGCCGCTCGGGGAGGCTTTCATGCAGGATCAGATGAGATAATCTCTTGCACAAATTACATTACCATGAAGAACATTACCACTAAACACTTAACATTGTATCACAGTTGCTATATCTGTAGAGTTCACAGTCCATCACCCTAATTGTATTCAATTCTAATTAACAGTATGTATGAATGAATTTAAAATATGTATTTATGCTGGTGACACATTAACTAATCATTCATTAGTGTCTTATGATAAAGATAAAGACTGCATGCCAAACATAAAACTTGAGCTTTATCCATAATTTACCAGTACAGCACCTATTAGTGACTATATGTTGCTATTAGTCATTCTATTCTATTTTATTTTCCATGGGTACACAGATGTTTTTAGCACAAATATTAACAAGTAGTCCACAAAACCAACAAGAACTAGTTTAGCCTAAACAATAGAAATAGTGACTCAAACTTGGTCATTGGAACAGGTGCTGTGACAGTGTCCATAAAATAAAATCAACAGAGCTGTGAATACATAACTTACACTTATTTTCACTTTGCTGTCATCAAATGGATTTGTTGAAACTAAATTAGTAGCCTCTGGTGGCAACATATGTGGTACATATAAAGTGTTGCCATCAAATACCTTCACTTTGAAATATTGATGATGTTCTGAAATTAAACCAAAACGTATGAAACTTAATAGTCCTACCATTTATTTAGAGCACATCACAAAGTCATGTCACATATAATTGTAACAACTAATAAGTAATGAAATACAGAATAAGTAATGAAACCACCCAACTGATTCCTCTTCAAAAGGTGTAAATAAGGGATAAATCTGGTTAATACTTGGTAATTATTTTACCTGAACCCATTTTATATCCCACTACTGATTATAGTCCATCAACTACGAAATATATTTAGCGATTTCTCTGGCACTGCTAGTATAACATTGTCAGATTAGATTAGACTTAAAAGACACCTTTGTTGAAAGTTTCTTAACAAGACAGGTAAATCAGGAATTAAGAATGTGAGGAATGTGCTAAAAAACCGAATGAATTTCAAATGACACATTTACTCACCATTAAGAAGCTTAAAGCGTAAGTGCTTGTAATCTTGATTTGGTTCGTATTTCACTTCATACTCAAAAACTTTATTTTCTTCGAACTTCAAATGTATGAAATTAGCAGTCACTTCACATGGTGCACCACTTTCTCCCTTTCTAACCACTGGAGGTGTCTCCTTGATTTCCCTCTGAAATAGACAACAACAGTACACAATCTAATAAATACAATTATTTTCAATATCAAATCTACTTAGAAGTATGTACTTCATCAACTCAACATTTGAAGTGGCAAACAGTCACCAACGGAAAAGTGTGACACTTGGAATAGGTAGAGATATAGAAAGAGGCTACCTTGCCTGAAAGTCTCAGGAAACAACCAGAAATGACTACTATGTGACTAGATTACAATATCACATGATCATCATTAGATTTACAATTCTCTTAAACAATGTTGATTTTCTTCAAGTGAGTTAACAGAATAGATTCATATTTTATTGATGACCTGTACCTGACACAAGAGTAATAAAAATCTAATACAGTGTAAAAGAAATTTATTAATAAGCTTTCACTCTAAAATTTTCATTTACTGACCCTACAGCATTGTCTGTATATTACAGGCAACATGTTGACAATTCCTATCATGTAACAAAAGACCACAGGTGATGACCAACATTTTGCCATTTAAGTATCTCACCACACTGTTAGCAAGAATATTATGATAAAAAAAAATAGCAATTTATGTTATTTAACTTACAAAATACTTATTTTTCGGCACTGAAGAAGATTGTACGCTACATATGCTGCTTGTGGCCATTTTCTGAGTAACACTTTGTACATCCACTTCTGACGCAGATGTTTGTATTTGAGTTTTACTGTGAATTAATAAAGTATTATAAAATATCTCAGAATAACAGAAATACAGAAATTTAATAAAACATCTTGCACATTACATCCACGTGCATGTATGCATGCATGATTTACAAACTGAAGGCTGTAAATAATTGAATGACAATCAAAATCTTTATCTGTACTGATAAATAAACTGTACTTGATCAGTGTATATTACATTCAACTTACAGAGATTGCAAAAGTTTTAAACCTCTTCCTGCTCCCCTAGGTGCTGAGACATCTGAAGGTGGTGCCACATCGGAAGCTGGGCTGCAAACTGGACCTATAAAAAATCTAGCATTATAAGGGACATAACAAATCAAATTAATAATAATAATAATAATAATAAGCAGAACTATATAATAAAATTGTGACTATCACATTACAAAAATATGATAATTAAATAACCTAATGGAGTTCCTTAAGAAGCTACAGATCGCTAAACCTTTAGTTACAGAATGTATCCCATATACCATAATTATAAGAACAAATTATTATGTATTATATTTGTGAGCCTTCCAAGCAACAATGCTTTCAACAACAGAATAATTTAAAGAAAATAATGAATAACTACCAATATGTTGAGTTCAAGTCACTTTTGAGATTGAGATAATTAGCACATATAGTCCAGTATAATTTCTTTGACTTACCTACAGACTTTTGTTGCAGTTTTGACAACATCAAAGCAGCAACTCTACCTCTTCCCCCAACGATGTTTGCAGTACTGGCCTATGAGGAAAAAATATAGAATATAGGTTGCTGTCACCATAAATAAATGTTAATGTCCCCCCCGTAAAAAGATGAATTTGAACTCCTATCTTTTAAACTGGTGTTCCTTTAAGATTTTACTCCAGCCACTCAACTTTTTACTTACATATTTGTTTTTTGTCATTGTAAAATTTACATCTGTGAATTTGAATGACTAATTGAAAAAAAAATGTAATAAAGAATTGTTGCATATGTTACATAATTAACCAAAATAAAACTTCATGTTGAATTTAAAATTCTGGTACACTAAAATAACTCTAAGAGTTATAGACAAAAACAACAACTTAAAGGAAATTGATAGCATTTCTTCATAGCAGTTTCACCATATATTATTGATTATGTACATATAAAGAACTCAAACAATTTGAAATTATTGTCAAATAGTTTCCAAACATTAAGTTTTATGTGGATATTCTACACAGTGGATCTTTTACAATATTGTAATTTCCTAGCAAATAATCCACCCCAGCTCACTCACAATATCGCACACTGAAAAATTAATGTCATTGATTTTGAAGTGACATAAGCTTTAGTGACAAATTAATCTATGCAATATAAAGTACACATTTTATTACATCAACTTTTCAAATAAATATTTAAAGCTATATGAATAGAAAATAGACCAAAATAATTGTGTGTCAGCTCCGACTCACGACTGGAGTTTACTCCTTAAGTATGATGTAACTTTAATACAATGTTAAGTAAAAACCAAATGATAAAGTAAAGCCTGATCATATGAGCTTAATGATATGATCATGATATTATGAGGTTAAGTTATTTTGTTTTGTATAAAAAAATGTCAGATATGCTTTTGATTTTATTAAAAGAACAGATTTGATAAAAATATTTTAAGTAATTTTATTAACCTTCTTTCTGATAATTGAACCTTATTGAATTCAACATAAAACTTATTTTTCTATACAACGGACGTGACGTTTTGGAACTAAACACACTTGGAACACAAGCGTGAGCCAAATCTTTTAGGATTATTTTCGTAATTAGAATTTTAATGCGCTCACATTAAGGTTAAATTTATTAATGATATTCCACATGCACCATATAAGGCATTCAAGACTGTTTCAATTACATCATTAAGTAGCATTTCGCTTGAATAGAATAGGTTGTACATCAAAAACGTAACGAGGTCATTCGTTCAGTGGATTTTACTCCTCACATTTTTCTCATATCGGGTGCCTTATATCAAAAATCGATTCTTAAGGAGTAAACTCCAAAAATATATTGGTAGTACAAATAGGTAAATAACTTGATTCAAAGAAGTTATAACATATTTGATTGGAAACTCCATAAAATTAAAACAATAATTTGCTATTTCTCACAAAATGCAAATTTGGTATTAGCTCCCCTTCATTCTCGGTATGTGATATATTTCATATTGCATTATTACGATAAAACATGTAATGAGCTCAAAATTATTGCTCAATGTGTTCTAAAGTGGATGAGAGCTACTCATTTCCTTCATCTATCTATACTAATTTAAAATAGATGGCTTAATGTGATGGTAATACATAATGATATTTTCTACCAGACTAGCACTATGGGAGTGTCACTAACCCGGTACTTCAACAATAATATTGAATTTACCATAACATATTGTTTCTTGTATAATGGAACAGTCACATAATTCTACTAACACTCTTGATTATCTGGTAGAAAAAATCACTAGACATTTAGTCTGCTGAATTATAATAAATATACAAACAATATACAAAAGATTAAAAACTAAATACCACATACAATACTAGGGGCCGCAGTTGGTGGCGGTGAGGAATCTGATAAACTGGATTGCGGTGATGAAGAATCTTGCTTCTGCGCCTTCAGGGCTTGGAGCAGCGACAGCCCTCGACCACGACCCCTTCCGCTCTCTGCCATTATAACCTGAAAAAGAAAAATAAACACACTGCAATACGTTTTCCACCTACAATATAACAACAACTACTTATGCATATTATTGGAATGATATAATAATGTAAGGTAGAATCTAAAAGATTCTTTTTCATATGAAAACAAACCGCTGAGTTCGCGATAAACTTTCACCCAATAAAACATTGTACACAATCCGAAAGAAAAAGCCGTATTAATATTATTTTCACTGCTTTCATATTAAGCCAAAGTTTTCTAGACTTTTATTCAAAAAAATATATATTACCCGTTACTTTCTTGTTTAACACCACAAAACAAGATACAGTCAACTACGGGTAGAATCTTCACAGACAGACAGCAGACAGCAGACACAACAGACAGTGAGGACAACGCTCAAATACAAACTGAATACATTTTTTCAATTTTCTTGCAGTAAACTCCTAGAAATTGAGAACATAAAACTGACTACCATTACAAAATATGTAATTAATGTTTTAATATTATTTAGATTACATTTCATATTTTATTACATTGCAATACATTAAATATCCATTAACTTGTTCAGTACAATTTGTTCATCGGCTGAACCGATTAAATTGACAATTTGGAATTAGGACAACAAAAACACTATTTTTATCCCGAATTTCTCACGGGAAGAGGATTTACGTGAAAATGCGTTTATGGACATGTTAGATGGTCGGGTTAACAAATGTTTGGGAGAACGAAAACACGCTGTGACCGGAAACTGAACAACAATAAGGGATTCGACGAAGGGTCACAAGTGTGGTTACATAGCCTAGTCCGCAGCAAAGGGAAATCTCCGAAGCTACAAGCTAAATGGAATGGACCCTATCGAGTGGTGACTAAAATAAATGATGTGACCTATCGGATCCCGAAAGGAAGAAGCATCCCTAAGATTGTTCATGTGGATCGATTGGCGCAATATTACGGAACTAATAATGCTTAGGACGAGCATACTCCTAGGAGGGAGTAGTGTTGCGCAATTCGAGAGATTAGAATAAAGTACTAACAATAACTAGAAACTTAGAGTCGCGCACGTATATGTAAAAGACGGCATGAAGTTTTTAGTATCTTCTGCAACATTCGACACAGTAGAGTCCTCTGGTGTCAAGTAGCTGAACTACTTTCGAAAATAACTCAGAAGTTCCACATCTTGCACGCCCGTAGCAAAAACAAACGCACAAACCGAACCGTAGAGGACCACCACGTGTCCAGTTGCTGTGTATTTTGCTGTGTTTAAGCTCAAAAACTGAAGCAGCCAAAAAAAGTACAATGTAACAAGTACAAACTAGTCCTGAGAAGTAGCAGAATGATATATCTATGTTTAATTGAATGCTTGTTTGTCTTAACAGACTGGTTGTAGCTTATTATTTTTATAAAAAAAGGCACAGGTATTCAGCAAAATCTTTATTTTTCTAAATAAAGTGTTCTCTATACAATAAAGACGATACATATATATGGCTGCTCTTAATAAAATAGACTAGATGATTAGTGTGTTAGTTCATTCTGATGATTTTTGTTCTTTGGCTTTCAGAGTTTCAAACTCTTTGAAGATTTTTTCACTCAACTTTTCACCCTCGTCATCAATTTGTTCAACGGCCAAAACTTCTGGTATGTAAAACTGCATCATGTTTTGTACCTAAACAAAAAAATTAATACAACATATATTACTAAATAATTCATTGTAAAATTACCAGTGTAACTTGGTGAAGATGCGTCTACTAATGCTCAGATCTCATGATCATGTTGTAATAGTGTGTCATATTATAATAGGCATAATCTTTTATTCTATAGTCTTTTTAAGGATAACAAGCTGCTAACCATTCAATCTTTGATTCTCTTCCCAATTTAACATAATTATAACAATTAATATATGAATTGTTGAGGTTATAAATAGACCTTGAAGTCCAAATTACTGGTAATACTTTGTAGACTATTAATTTAGTAAACAAAACATCAATTAAGTTAATGCACAGCAATGCACTAATAGTTAATATTTGTGAAGAGGCAATGAACTGTCCATTGTACAGTTTATATCACTGAAAATGCTGTGAAACATATTAGTAGGGTTACAGATGTTAAGATATTCTTTTATGTATATTGTTTGTAATTGTAAATGCCATTTGTGGTGAAGGTGAATTTATTTATGCAGTATGGCAGTTTATGGATCCACAGACTAATGTAAAATAACTTTAACTAATACACTGTTAATTAATAAGCAGGATTGACGAATACAGGTCGTCTTTAATATGAAATCCCACAAATATATGTTAGTAGGGTACATCTGAAATTAAGCATTTTATTAACATTCATGTTATGCATAAATGCTACTTTTATAAATCTATATTTCTTTGCATAGACCAATCTGTCTCAAAGGGTCTAGACTCTTTCCCATCCCCTTGAAAGCCTATGGACAAGACTCATGTGAAACACTCAATACTTTTGAAATAGTAGTCCTGGGTTCAATTCCCGGGTTGGCCACTACTAAATTTTTCTAATTTAGATTTTCTAGTAGTGGCTCGCAGTCTGGGTATGTGCCCAGTGTATGGCAATAGGCTCACCACCTATTCCATAGTTGGATGTAATCATAACTGGTGAAACATGGAAGTGTTCTACATTCCTCTGCCTACCTCTTCAGGGATTATATGCATGAAGTTAGGTTTTTTTGTAAGTAATTTCAAGAAGCACTACAAAATAAATGATTCTCAAAGTAAACAGTAAACAAAATAAGTAAAAGATCTATACCATAGATTATCATAATAAATGTCAATACATAGATTTTATATTACTGTTTCACCTAATGAATTGTACTATGTATATCAAAAATTGTGACACATTTAACATCGTAATATTAAAACATAACATTTAATACTTACACCATTTTTTAATGTAACTATTGAGCTTGGACATGATGAGCAGGAACCTTGCATTTTCAATTTAAGGACTCCATCTTTGAAATCCACAAACAGCACATCACCACCATCCTCTTGGACAGTGGGTCTGATTCTAGTGTCCAACAGCTCCTTTATCATCTGGACTATTTCATCATCGTCTTCATTGATTTCTAGGGGAGAGAAACAATTTCAATATAGCATGTAAAGAGAAAGGAATGTAAAAAGTCTACTAAGATATTAAAAATGCAGCTGATTTGTTTCTTAATATTGTAACCAATAAGCAATAGAAACCATAAATAACAAAATGTTACTGAAATCATAAAATATGTCTTACGTGTGTCCCCAGATGGTTTAGCATCAGTAACTATAGGCAATCCACTGGCAAAGAAATCCATTATCGTTGCAAATATGTCCGGTTTCAACAATTTCCATTCCACATCATCATCTTGCTTAGTTACTGTGATGAAGTCAGATCCAAAAAACACCGCCTTCACACCTTCGATGCGGAATATCATTTTTGCTGGAAACATTTGTTATATAAAAGTAAAACTTTTTATGGAGTTGTTGCGATGTTTAAATAAAATTAACCTATAAATTTGAGTAACTTACAAGCTTTACATACAAGTCAAATGAATAACGGTAGTGCAGTTTAAATTTATGTAAATGAAGATGATCACATAATTTAATATTAATCTAAACAGATATGTAAATTTGAGTGTATTCAGATGAAAATGCTTCAAAGTACGTCAGTATATGTATATAAGTATATTTGATTTCGTTTTATTATCTCCTTATAGAAAAAAAGTGTTTAAAATACAAAAACCTGATGGCATGAAAGTTTATTCTCATTTAAGTACACATTTATTTCATCATGCTAAGATTTATGGAATACTCAAGACTTGTGAAAAACAATTGCTGATTTTTAAGTGCACATTCAATTTGCAATATAATTTAATGTCATAACATTTTGCATAAACAATAGACAAACATATATAACTATTTGACTAGTCCATTGGTCTAGTAATTTATTAGACTGATGAACTGATTATCATGTGTTTAGCCTGCACCCATAATATAATACTCATTGAATTAGCATGCTTAATTGTTCTGCATCTAAGTAAAAATTAACTAGGTATATAAGTGTGTTTCTATACAAATCTATCTATAAAATCGTCTATATAAGTATGTACTTAGAAATGCATATTATTTAGCTTTTCGGATTTTAAGATCATTGCTCTGTAAATTTTTTCATAAGTGTATCATTGTTTCATCAAAGTAGTGTATGTGTATATGAACTTACACTTCAAATTACAATTATGCACAAATAATTTATGTAAAATGTTACCTAAAGGACTGCAGTGAGCGGCGCCTATATTTGGAAAATCCAGTGTTTGTCCAGGCTCCAAGACTTTGGTGCCCGGTAAGAACTTCAAGCAGTTGGGATTCGGAGTTTCTTGAGTTTGAATGAACATAGTACGGCAATTGCAAGAATTAAGCAGAGGCTTCTTTTTAATAGACTTCATATATTCTGGCTGCATACGGGGTAACCAGCTGAATTGTTTAATGTCACTGTACCTAAAGGTAATAATGTTTTAATAATTAAACTGATTTTCTACGAACTTTATATTTCAAATAAATCCAGTAGTACCTGTACGAATTGGCCGCACAAATACGGGTACATTGGTTTCCTACCCGAAGGTATCGTAATGGGTTTCGTAGCATATTTTCTTATAACTCCCTATATAATGATGTGTTTAATAGTGAAATATTTTGATTAAAATTATGGAGCAAAATATTTTGACGTAGGAAAATTGAATGTCACTGTCAAGTTCAAAATTAAGATTTAAAACATTTTTTTGTGTTTATATAGCTTACATAATCCAAATATTCTGCCAAAGCACTTATTAATAGAGAATCCTAAAAGTACTCCCAAAAAACTCCCCTACCGTAAGAACTGACTGTATTATTCTGCATTACAATATTAAAGAACATAATTTTAAGCACGCTGCTTGACAATATTAAAGAACACTATTTATATTTTGCGCTAAAAAATTATATTATTTTCCTAATATATTAATTACAGTCAATTTCCACAAAATTATTTTAATAAATAGTGGGTCGATAAAAAATATGACTACATATTTAAAATAAGTGTGTTTTCATATTCATTGACTGCCTCGTTGGTCGTGTTTTTTCAAGTGCGACTGCCAATTGGGAGGTCCAGGGTCGAACAGTACAAAAAATTTCTAATTTAGATTTTCTAGTAGTGGGTCGGAGTCTGGATATGTGCTCGATGCATGGCAATAGGCTCACCACCTATTCCATAATGGGACGTAAACGTAACCGGTGAAACGTGGGAGTGTTCTGC
>DWFO01004631.1:0-11195 GCA_018246595.1 Mimoniades nurscia nurscia
TGCGCGGACGGCGCGTACGACGACGGCGACGCGTGCGCATACGACGACGGCGAGTCCGTGAACCGCAGCGGCTTCTGCTCCTCCACCTGCACGCTCGATATCTGCCGACCGAAGGTTGCCATTGGGACGACTGAATATTTTAAAAGGAAGGAGACGCGCCGCATCCGAAATTATACAGTATTGTGCAGAGGCTCACAAACCGACACTCGTTATTCACGAAGCGTACACCTCTCAATCAGGGCACACACACATCCAGAAGTGGACGGAGACAGACCGATGATGACGATGCCTATTTGTTACGCAAAGCGAATGATGCGCGCGGTGTGCGCGGCGTGCGTGAGGGCGCGGGGCGCGGGGCGCGGGGGCGCACCGGCGAGCCGGTGATGGCGTTGAGCGGCGCGCGCAGGTGGCGCGCGGGCCCGTGGTACGTGTTGTGCGCGTAGCCGTAGCCCTCGTACGCGGCCGCGCCCGCCGCCTCCGCCGCCTCCGCCTCCAGCTCCGCCCTGCGCGCAGGAACGATCAGTACGTCGTTACGATTCGTGGACAAATGACGATTGGATGCAAAGTTCTGACTTCAAATTATATAGTCTTTATGGAACCTTGCTGTATTTATGATTGCTCGGGCCGAGAGTGAGACGCTTAGTGTGGCAAGATGTGACACGTAGGAACGAGAGATATAAGAAAACGTACCGATCGACAAAAAGTTATTTCAATGCCGAATTATAAATATTTCAGAACATTTTAAAAACTCTTTGAACATTTGATCCACAATGAAATTATTCATGTTTCTAATTTTAGACATGTGTCACTTTATTTAAATTTTATTATAGCAATAATAAACATTCAAGGATATCAAAATTTCCTATCCATCATTTTCAAAGGATCTAGCTTTCATCTATCTATATATATTATATATTCTATATATGCTTTCATCTATTCTATATATCCAGGCATTTTGCAAAATGTGTATCGTAGTGGGTGTGACGACGGGGGTAGGAAGTCGTAATTTCAGGGTGATTTAATTTATGAACGGCCTCTATATTAAGAAGTCAAACGACTTCTAATTAATATAACAGAAAAAAATGAAGTCATCGATTTGACATAATACAGAAAATTAAATTATTGTGTGTGTGTGTGTCAGCGTGTGTGTGCGCGTGCGTGTGTGTGCACCTGCGCGGCTGCAGCGCGGGGTGCAGCGGGCTGACGTTGGACACGCGCACGTCGTAGCCGGCCGCGACGCCGCCCAGCAGCGCCGCCATGTTGTACAGCACCAGCTCGATGATGCTCGGCTTCTTGTAGCGGTAGCCTGCAACGGCCGCCTAGCTTGTACTGACGCTCCACGCTCCCTTATCGCACCTCGGAGACCATTCGGTGTATGGCTCCAGCTGATTTTTAAAGCGGTACACTAGTAGAGACTAAATATTAAAAAAAATTATAAAAGTACAACTACGCAAACCCTTAGTCGCAGCAATCCTCGTGAGGTTTATAAACATGACTTGAAGTACATGGACGCATACATTAATGTACGTTGATTAAATTAACATTTAAAAAAAAACCGTACTTCTCAAGTGACGAGAGCAATTTTATACAGATTAAAAACCTATGGAAGAACATCCTCACCTTCGGTGCTATACAGGGTCGGCATCGGTATGGTATACCTGGCCGAGCCCAGCGGATACTCGGGCCCCCAGTCGTCCGGACTGAAGTCTGTGTAAGGAAGAAAACAACCTATGTGAATGGAAAACATAGGTGGCGTTAGTTAGAGCTAGTGTGTGCCGCCGCGGGAAGGGGCTGTACACGTGTGTGTATACACTGTTCGAAACATAATTAGGGCGGTGAACAGAAATGTTATGTCAAAAATGTGAATGCCCGAAAATATTTTTTTTAAATCTAAAACATTTGACTGCGTTTGTTGACAGCCTCTACCGGCTCAACTATTTCATTTCTAATCATCATTACTTCATATTTATTTCTGTGTAAGGGCAAACAGATTTTTGATTTTAACTTATTATTCACGTTACAAGAATAAAAATGCATAATTAATGGAGTTCAATGATAAATAAATTTTCAAATACAGAACACACAAGATAATGAACGAAATGTAAGTAGACACAATAAAAACTCGGTCAAGGCATAGACAAGTAGGTATTTAGCCTTTTATTAATAAAAACGATTTAATTAATTTTCAAGTGGCAATACAGAATTTTAGTTACAATGAAATTACAGTTCAAAATTTTTTTTCAAAGGTACAATTATTTTTCACGTCGACGCGATTTTTTTAATTTTTTATCTCGAGTGCGTAAATATAGTACATGCAAAATTCGTGATACTATAGGGATACGATCTATACATGCCACACAGTTCATTCTAATACAAATAAAGCAACATAAAAAGCTAAACAAAACGAAAATAAAAAATTATAGTGAATAAACAAGAAATGTGTCATACTTACTTGCACGCGGGCGCGATGTTAATATATAATTACGGTTACCACTGACTCTTCGGCGTGTCGCCTCCCACATTAAATAGCCTCGGTGAGATAAGCTGAAGCTGTTTTTAATTTCACGTACTTTTTTTTTTCTCGTTTTCACCCTTCACCAGTATATATTTTTTGTTCTATCCGTTCCACGTCTATCGTCTATCCTGTGATCTGTCTGGTCTCCCTAACGTTCTCTCTCTCTTTCTCTCTCGTGTTAAAGGGGGTGGGAGGGATGTTAGTAGCTATCGATTAGTAGTCCCATGTTAAAAAAATACACCAGCTTCGATTTTATGGAAAAGGTTTATTTGATATATAAAAAAATACTAAGTATATTATAACGTATAAAAAAGAACCAGATCACCGAAGAGTTTCAATATCGATCACTTTCCAATTATTTTTTTATACATTGAAAAAAAAAATCAGAGCGACGCATCGGATAGTCGAGTCGAGTCGAGTCGTCGGGAACGAGCGAGTCGAGTCACACTTAAGCCTCTCGTAAAGTCCACCACCACAGGAACGTTGGTTACTGCCGAGTGTTACAGCGGAAACTGTCTAACTTTGTACTATTACATACGTACACACTGTACTCTACGGGCTCGCATTGGAAGCCTACGTGACACCCACCACGTACAACTTGGTACATATTCATAATCGTTTAACTTAATTTTAAAATACACCGAAAGATTCACAACCGACAATTAATCTGTTATTGTGTAGTACGGAGATATATATTCTTAGGATGAAAATTTGCTGGGCTTTGCATTACTTTTTTTTTAATTCAGTGCTAAATTATAAAAATTACAAATTGAATCGATCTGAATAATTGTGACACGAAAAAAGGACGCTGTTAAAATAAAAAAATAATAATTTGTATATTCCGTATGGATTACTCCTTTACATGTCTTTCACAAAGACTATCTCCGTTCGTAACGAAATTAAAATATATATCGATCAAATAGACTTCCAAATACAAACTATATTAGACCATTGTAAACATTTGAAAGCGTGCCATACGACATGGTGATAGAGACGAAGCGAAGTATCATACAAACTAACGAATACGTAAGTACGAAAAATACATATATAGGTAATAATAAAAATAATAAAACGTCTTATTGTACCGTATATAGCGTAAAATTATGAACTGAGAAGCATGCATAGCGCTTACTTACATTTAACTATATGAAAAAAAAATCAGGCTGGAAGCAAACAAATGCTTACAATTTACAAAAAAAAATTAAAACTGTCAAATCGATACTAGCCTAGGAAAGTAATAATAATACAAACAGCTCAGTAATAAAATATAAAAATCTAAGATAACACGCACATGTCAACACATAAATCAATCGGTATCACACAACAATCAAATTCCAAAACGCTCCCGCGCCACGTCTACAACTACAGTAATGATAATGAACTAGGACAGCGCGCGGTACCGTCCACTCGTCCACCGTCGCCGTACTCGTACTTCCGTCACTGTGTCACCTGAGCGCTACTATTTTCGAAATGCCATCGTTTTCGATGTGTTCGCAAGCCGGGCGGGTCATTTCGCTTTACAAAAATTCAAAATGCTCAAGTAAAAATCGAGTATTATTTTAGGTTTTTTTCTCACTTATAGGTGGTAATATAACGGCTGTCGTAATTATCGGCGTTTAGTTCGAACTTTCTAGTAAATGTACGTAGTTCTCAGGTTCTAATGTATGGCTGGTCGTTTCAATGTCACTTTTTCTATTTATTAAATTTAGAATGTGAAACAAAATATAAGGTACCTTTTATTTACATTGCAAACGAATGAATCAATGAATTTCATTTGAAAGATAGATAACACACTGATATTACTGGTCTCATCGACGAAAACTGAAGGTCTAAGTTACCGTTTAGACAAATACATATGTGACTGCAAAATAATGTAGTCATAAAAAAATGTGGAACACATTGAACGATCAAAATACACGCTGAGAACTACATTTCATACGTTAATAAATACCGAGATATGGACATATTATACTATTAATTAACGATTACACACAATCTAAAGCGTACAAAGTGGCCCGCCGGGTGCGACACCTCCGCGGGCGGAACGAAACGGGAGCACGTCAAAATTTCACAAGACAGAAAAAAATACTCACAGGGGTACGGCAGGCTGTCCTGAGACGTTCCTTTTGGGCGGCAAGAACAAAAGAAACACGACAAGGTCGAAGTTAGAAAACACGTTGCAATGGACACGCGCGCGGCGGCGGCGCAGCGCACACACACACATTTTTTTGTTTGTTTTTTTGATTTTTTTTTGTTTCCCCTGCGCGCCGCAGCCGCGCGCCGCGTTCGGCAAGACGCTAGTGTGCCTTCTGCCAGACGGACCGTGCCGTTGTTACAAGTCTTTTACAAGAGAATCCATCTATACGCTAACGTTAATTATAATCATGCTATGTATATACCATTTTACTAACTTAATTATTTATTTCATATTGTGTTGGCCATATTTTAGTTTTAGTTTTTGCGTACTTTAAAGGGATATCCTAATTAACAAAAGTTCACTGGAAATAATAATTCTAGCTGCGTTTAATGGTAGTTATGTTAAATGAACGTTTTTCGCTAATTAATGACATAATGCTTTATTTTGCTGTAATCTATTGTCAATAAATAAAGATTACATTATCTCATAAATAACAAATATAAGATATTGCAAAATAGTATTATTACTTCAATTTATTAGTTTTGGCTAAACTACTTCAAATTAAATGTAGTATTCTATGTATGCGCCGTAAAGATGCATAATGCAGCTTTTAAAATTGCGTTTGTTAATTAAATTTTTATTTGTACAATTAAGAGAAAGATCATTTTACAAGTAAAATATGACCAACAAATATCTATCAACTTTATAAATGCTTCATAAATACCAGAAGGTTTGTTTGTAATAAAATTATTGTTGTCACATTTTTTCAATCTACGGATTGGGCCATAATATAATATTACTAATTTTACACAAATACATATATATTGATACAAATAATTGATTCCTTGTATAATGTAAAGAAAATGGTAAATTAAAAAAAACATCATTTTATGATATTAATTTGTAATATTTAACATTAATAATTATAAAACAATACACCGAATTCTAAATACATACATGTAACTGTTTTGTATAATATAAATGTATATAATATAACTGTATCATACTATGGATATGCAAAAAGCCACTGGTCTTATCCCTATGACTAACATAACCTAATACAAAATAAGTCTTTTTTATTTTTTTCTCAATACTCTTAACAATATAAAACTTACAGACTACTATCAAATCCTTGGAACTTTATTCAATTCTAACATTAACTTATTTACAGGTTAAATGAGATTATAACATGAGCTCGAGGACGAGCGAGAGGGCAACAATCAAAATTTATTATTGATAACAAGAATAAACATGATTTTCTGAACTTTCATACTGTCTTGTGTATAGTGAAACGGAAGGTACGTGTCGTATTGTTTTAGTGATAGAATTCAGAAAAAAACATGTTAAGTTCAAGAATTAAACTCAAATGCGCATTGCTGGAGGAATGTGTTAGTAGAAATGATATGTATTCAAAATATGGCAACAATTTTGTACGTTTCCTGATCGACACTTTTATTTATTGCTAAGCAAGCATATGATTTTTTTGAGATCTTATCATGTTTAGGCTTTCTTGGCAAATAGTTTCGACATTTTTTATTTTCCCAAACATTCCGAGGCATTTTTAACGATAACAAAACAGACTTTCGTCCTATAAACTTCGTAGTTTCGATAAAAAAATATATTCCATCTACCAATCCAGAAACGAGAGACTCGTCGAAAATTTTCGTTTCGTTTACTGGTTTTCTCTTTAACCAAATTCGTACTATTCGTCTCTGAGCAGTTCAGTAGTTTCCGAGCTGAGATTGCCCGCGATCGCCAACAGTCCGGCGAGACTGTTCGAGCGAATGCTCTTCAGGAAATTTCTCTTGACGTGTCCGGGGCCGCCCTCGATGGTCTTGTCGACGGGCATGTCGAACACGGCGTCGTAGTGGTTGGGCAGGTCGGCGGCGGACGTGAACATGGGGCACAGCAGGAAGCGGTCGGGCCGCGGCCGCTCGCCGTCGGCCGCGTCGTCGGCGCACGAGTCGCCCGCCGACAGCGGCGACAGCGGCGACTGGCACGTCTCTCCTGCGACACACCGAACGTCGCACCTCGCCACCCCGAACGTGGACTCATCTTTCGAATGCCCCAATGTTTGAATTTAACGCACTTGTAAATGCGTCGATTTCGATCGGAATCGGCGCTGTTCGATTTACTTACTTTAAAATTAATTTAATGGCTATTATTTATGAGATACACCAATATTGAACACAATATCATTGCTAATATTAATATTTTTAAATAAAATGTATCGGTGTGATGGGTTCAATATTATTATATGGTTTGATATATTAAAAAAATGAAGACTAACTTTTTGAAATAATTTACCTGAGGTTAATTTAAATTCTACAGACGATACAAAACGTAGCTTTGTTTGGTTATTTGCGTAAGAGGGCGCGTTGATCGTTGGCTTATCGTTGCCGTAAATGTTGCCTGAGGAATATTAAAACAGAACGATAATGTGATAAGAAAAGTACGATAAATCGTGGGCATTTTATTATACTCGTAAGTGCAAAGATCTTACTCTGTTGTGAATTGTTACTATTAACGTTACTGCCGTCGCCCGTCCGGCCCCCGTTGCCGTCGGACGGGTCGTACGTCGGGATCGGTTGGCTATTCGTCGAGCTGCTCGACAGTGATTCTGAAATATTAGTATGCAATAAATACACCATCTCGTCAGAGAGAAGGGGCGGGACGGGGACGGGGACGCCGCGCGGGACCGACCTCGCTGCGCGGACAGCGGCGCGGGGTGGTCGGGCGTGCGCGGCGCCGCGCGCCCCACCAGCATGGAGATGAGCGACGGGCGGTGCTGCGCGTGCGCGCCCGCGCGCTCCGCTCCGCGCGCCGCCGCCTCCGACGCGCGCTTGCCGCCGCCCGCGCCCAGGCTCTCCGCCAGTTGCTCTGCGGAACGAGCGGCGCGTGAGCGGCGGCCGAGGGTGGGCGCGGCGCGCGAGCGGCGGGAGGAGCACAGACCGAATTTGTAGTGGTCGTGCGTCTCGCGCATAGTGCGCAGCTCGCGCGTCAGCTCGGCCAGCAGCGCGCCGCGCGCGCGCGCCGCCGGCAGCTTGAGCCCGCGGATGCGCTCGCGCACCACGAACTGCATGTGCCGCTCGTGGTCGCCGATCGGCGGCTGCGACAGCTGCGACAGTTATGCGATATTCGTTTTAAATTTTTTGTAATGATATGAAACGATGTGATGTCCTAAAAGTAATTTAAAATATTGAAATGAAACTATTAAAAATAATACGACCTACGTTCGCAAAATAACGTCGTTTTGACGGTTCCGTTGAAAACAATTACACAAAATATTTAATAAATCACGATACCGTCGTTTCACATCCACGTAGCACGTGGCCGACTCAAATATTAATAAGATAAATATTTGTTAATGTTGGACATCCACGGATGACCTTGTGCACGATGAAGGGCTGCAGCAGCACGTAGAGCGGCGTGCGGAAGGTGACGAGGTGCTCGAGGAAGTCCCACAGGTGGTGCGCGGCCTCGTTGCGGCGGCCCAGCTCGCGCATGGCGCGCGCGATGCGCCCCCACTCGTTGCACAGCTCGCTCGTGAAGCACGCGCAGATCAGCTTCAGCGCTGCCGGCGGCGACCACGCCTCTTTAACATGCGCTACTCGATCGTTCTTCGAGCCGAAATTGGAGCGCTTTAGCGCGAAAGATGATATGTTTTTAGCATTTATTGGCGTAAATGGATATTACAAGGTCTGTTTGAATGTACCTATACTGAAATTGTGCAAGTAAATATGTTGACTCGGTAGGGACGCACGTTATACCCAATGGCGTAGCCACCGAAGTGCTACTTGGTACTATGCAGCCCTAAGATCGAGGAAATCTCGGACCCTGACCGGCAAACCTTCGCGATGGAACTAACGGATAATGAAATTAGTCGGTATTTTTAAATTCACAGTCACGATTGTTTTGTATACGCAAACATCGCAAGCAACGGTTTCCGGATGCGTGCCCTACGGCATGCGTTACAGAAATCTCTCGCACCCCGAATGCGAGCCAGAACGACCGATGAAACGAGCCCTAATTGATGAAACATGGTACTACACTCCTCTGCCCATCTTTCCGGGGATTATAGGCGTGACGTTATGTACATTTTAACTTAATAAAGATTAAAAAATATAGCAAGGGCCCCCTTTCTTTTCACCGGGGTCGGGATCGGGACGGAAGGTGTGACGCGGGCGGAGCGCACCGACCGAGGAAGGCGATGCGGTAGAGCTGGTTGGAGAGGCGCGTGGTGTTGCGCGTGTCGCGGCTGCCCGTGAACGTGAGCGAGTTGGCGCGCGCGTCGGCCGCGTTGAGCTTGGCGTTGACGGCGGCCAGCTGCGCGGCGGGCGCGGGCGGGCACAGCGCGCTCAGCACCGCGCTCACCACGTACGACACGTCGGACGGACGCAGCGGCGGCACGTCTGCGCACACCGCCCCACACTCGCACTGCGCCGTGCACGGGCACGCGCGGCGGTCGACTAGTCGACTTCTGCGCGTTATACGTCACTAACGAACGTTTACTTAAAGCTTTACGGAAAATTTAAACGTACACGGTTATAATTATTTTTACGAGACATTATAATTTATGTAGCACTTGTTTATTAATGTAACTGTTCACGGCCTCGTGTACCTTTTCTGCCGCTCCCGACTCGCAAACATAGCGGCATGAACAGGTTCAGTAACATATTTTCGGTTTTTTCTGCCGTCGGGAAAATAGCGCTTCCGCCGCACATCTGCTCCAAGGAGTAACTATCCTGTAAAAACAATATATAATGTTACATAGTATTCATATTTTTTTCATATATTTTTTATTGTAATATGAAGTACGTAGATCTAAGCCGATGCACTTAAATATTCATATTTTTTGCCCTGATACGCGAATGACGGGCCACCCCTAGCGAGCGTCGTTTGCGACATCATAACGTATGGAACCCATACGACAGCCGACCGCCTATCGGCCCGGCGCCGACCGGCCCCGAGCCACCTGACGCTGCACACTTGCCCCGGTGTTGATGACCTGCAGCGCGATGAGGCGCACCACGGTGCTGCAGAAGTGCGCGGGCGGCGGCTGCGACATGAGCGCCGCCGTGGCCGACGACAGGTTCTCCCCGCAGTTGTTGTCGGACACTATCAACGCCTGTTCATTTTTGGATTACACGCGTCAGTTTAAATGAAGGACGTCGATGTCAGAATAGCTTTATTACGGGAGTAGCATGGGAATATTGGAAGTAAGCATATGCACACATGTACGTATTTGAACGTTTTTATATAAAGTGGAGCAAAAGGCGCTTCTACTGAACGTACCTGCACCGTGTTCAATAAAGTTTTCACTTGCTGCCAGTGCATGATGTACGGACAGCGAATCATAGTTTCGTATACGCCTTTCAACAGAACGGCCGCCGAGTCCCAGTCCGTGTTTCTCTGGAAGGGTCAGGACGTTCATCGATCCGCCTACGTATCGTTGGACATTGGCACGAAGCGCGGCAATAAGAGTACATATTCATCAGCGTTAGGTGAAAACTCACTCGAATGCTAGGCTTCTTGGCAATCTTGAGGAAAACCTTGTCGAGCCTCCTGAGGATCATGATGAGCGCGGGGCGCAGCGCGTCGTCGGCCCAGTCGGCGGCCGGCAGCACCAGCGTCATGTATCGCTGCAGCCCGCGGCAGCCCATGGACTCGGGGTCGTACGGCGACACCTTCAGCAGCGAGTGCGCGATGTCGGCCAGGCGCTGCGCACGCACACACGTACACATTGCTTATGTGCAGCTATTTGTGAAACTTTCTAAGTGATTGCTTTAATGTATAGAATCGAAGTTAAGTGCCACTGAGATAATGATTTCCGACAGTAACCGGTAT
This sequence comes from Mimoniades nurscia nurscia, assembly GCA_018246595.1. NCBI lineage: Eukaryota > Metazoa > Arthropoda > Insecta > Lepidoptera > Hesperiidae > Mimoniades > Mimoniades nurscia. The sequence goes on from DWFO01004631.1 coordinate 10,500, forward strand.
CTGTGACGCAAGGGGTGCGTTCCACGAAGCATTCACAACGATCACGACCTCGGATTTTGACGTTCCACTAAGACCCGAGCGTTGAAAGCGCAAATCTAAACGGAATGGATTATGGGGTGTTTGGAGCTTTGAAGTATAAAGAATAATAACAAATGATGATTTACAAAATAAACCAAAAGCTTTAAGAGGTTAGGTTACAATGTGTTAATCTTAACAATAAGTTTTAATAAGTATTAGTGAGTGATTTAGGTATATTGAAAAAAAGTATAATTCAATTTTTATATATTTAATATCAATGGAGTATCTTATAAATTATATTCAAAAGTAACATCACGCCTGTAATCCCCGAAGAGGTAGGTAGAGGAATATAGAACACTCCCACGTTCCACCAGTTATTTTTACGTCCCACTATGGAATAGGTGGTGAGCCTATTGCCTTACACCAGGTACACATGCAGACTCCGAGCCACTACTAGAAAATCTAAATTAGAAAATGTAGTAGTGCCCGCCACGGGAATCGAACCCAGGACCACTCATTCGGCAGTAGCACTTGCAACCTACACGACCAACGAGGCAGTCCATATTCAAATAAATCATAATGTCCTTTGAGGCGATAGTAGGTGTGTGTCAGAATGGCGGGTGTACCTCACGGATTTAAATATCTCTTTTGGATTACAAACGTACCTGATGTGTACCT
>DWFO01004632.1:0-11194 GCA_018246595.1 Mimoniades nurscia nurscia
GAAAATCTAAATAAATCTAAATTTAGTAGTGCCCGACCCGGGAATCGAACCCAGGACCTCCCGTTCGGCAGTCGCGCTCGCAACCAACACGACCAACGAGGCAGTCAATAATTTTAATTAAATATGATTTGTATACATATATGTAAATTTTAATGTCTTTTTAATATTTAAATATTGTACAGTATTATTTTCAGTGTTTTATCCTAAACTGCACAAAATGCACTTACATCACAACATTTTAAAAATTCTTTAGCTACTAATGTGCCTAAAACGTTCATTTATCATTTCGAATATCAATTTCTTTATAAAGATGTGAGTATTGTATTTTATATGTACTTGTTTACTCGATGGAGCATAAAAACAAATTTATTAAGGAAGTTATTATATTTCATTACCTCCGTATGTTGTAATATGCTCTATATAAAGTACAATTAACAACACAATACTAGATATGAGAGAAATAAAATAAATTCTTATTAGAATCTTTTATGGCCAATAAAAAAAATATACAATAAAAGTTCATCAACGACGTATAGCTCGTATAACTGTCGTACATAACGTACATATGTATAACACGTAATGAAATAGCTAAGGTCATCGCTTAGTATGTATAACTGTTTTTAAAAAAAGAACGCATTTTCAATCGAACATAGAAATAAGTAAATGCCGTTATGGAACGAACAGAACACTACAATTTGAAAACCGGTCGCCTTAATTTCATCCGGTGAGTCACAGTGGACAGAATTTAATAAGATTTCGTGTGTTAATATAGATTATTTTTTTCTACAATTAGGACGCTGTCCTTGTATTCAATATTGGTAGTGTTTGTTATATTATTCATAATACTGATTTATTTGAAGTAAATTGTGTGAGCAGTACGGAACTCACGTATCGGGAAGCTTTTTTGGTTTTTATAGTTCGATTTAGAAACTGCATATAGGAAAAAATTCTGAAGTACGGAAAAATGCATATAAATGTATTTAAATTTCATCGAATGATCGAGAATGATGGAAAAAAACACTAATTATCTACGTATTAAGTTTGAGGTAAAATCTTAAATTAAATTTATTAAAGTGGATTTTTACAGTAATAATAAAATACAAGTATTTAATATTACCTAACTATTATGACCGGAACTGACTGTTTAAACTGTCCTTCATATCAAGAAAAATTGTATAAACATTATGAAATCAAACACTGACAGATGTGGCTACATTTTTACGTTTGTTCTGGCATGGGTGTATGAAAAAATTGATGAATGTGGAAGAAGTTCGTCAAATGTACGATAATGGAGATATTAGGCACTCGGTGGTCTTTGCCTATATCTTAAGGGTCATGGCGTGATGATATGTTCATAATAATAGTAACCATAGACGATGCGCGAGCTCATTGTTGCGGAACGCCACTGTTGACACACTTTGTATGCGATAATTATATGCGGTGGAGACGTCCTACGTCATGTGTCGAGTGATTTGTGAACGGAAAATCTGTCTCTATCGGTACAGGTAGAGTCGATATATTCGTTACACTCAATGGTTATCGTAATTACATATCGTGAAAACAATTTATTGTCGTTATTATTAAAAGCGGGAGTACTGTACTCCTCTGCCTGCTCCATCGCGGAAACACAAGCGATTGTTATGTTATTATTATGACGTCAGATTTCTCAAGGTGGAGGCTAGCTCAGACAGAGATATTTAGAAACCCGTGCTCTCTGCCTGACCTGTGATTACTACCTGTTCCTATTAAAGTATTATTTGCATGTTTATACTGAAATACGTTACATTACGCCTGTAACCCCCGAAGAAGTAGGCATGTTTATATGTCTCTACGGAATACTCTATTCTAAACTCGGTTACCTGGAGCAATAAAACGAAAATAGAAACACAGAATGAAGTCAACTCAACTATTTTAGCAAACTTCCGGTTCCGGTCAAGGCATACGTGTCCTAAAAAATCGTCGTAATCATCAAAATAAATCCTTATGAATAATAAAAGTCGATTATCTTTTTCCATATTATTACATATATTTGTGTATGTTTTAACGATATGTTCACGATATATTTTTTTGGTAGATATATTTTTAAAGTGAAGACCGGAAGGATTCCGATTCTCAAGTTACTGATCAATCACGTTTTTCATCAATAATAGTGTGTAACGTACCATTTGATGGTCCGTTATTGTATTATAAATGTTAAGCATAATGCTAACAAATTATTTAGTCACGCTTCATTAATTCACATGAACGAGTCAGTGCTCAGTAGTAACGATTTGTTTGACTTTAAAACAGTCTTCAAACTATTGAGAGTTATTTCGCTTATTATTGTCAAAATCATACATCACGCCCTAATTTTAATAGAGGAAACGAGATAAAACATACTGTTCCTGAAACACTGACCTATGAAAATTTGCTTATATGATGAAATATTTTTTAAAAGTATTATGTGTCAGGTTGATATGTTGTACATATATGTATGTATTGTATAATGCGGTATTGTTTTCAGTTTATTATGACGATAATATTACATTGAGCTGTTTATTACAATAAATGAGATTTAAATTTCGATTTTAAATTATGTATTGGAATGGTACGTAACGGTCGAAAAAGAATTTAACATTTTTGTCCCTACATTAGGTTTTCGAGTCTCGTAAGTAATTGATAAATTCTAGTACTAAATAAGATGGTCTATTTATTTTAAATATTCAAAGTAGATGGTAAATTATTTTAATCACTAATTTATTTTATTCTTCCACTATTCGATACTGATCTCCTCTGAGATAGTGAGTTAGGCGGAGGTCAAAGTCAGTCGTGTTGATCCAGTGCTCGGTAATACATATAAGATGCTTCAGACCAAACTATAAGGAATTCTAAGGTGTAGCTGCTTAGGTAAGCTGTTTCATGAATTTTTATCCACTAGTGTGAAGTGTATAATTTTTTTTCACCGGTGCATCAAAAGAAAATAGTTTTACAAAGGCTATAAAATAAAGACTTTGTATGATCGGAGTTGTAGGGCAAGATTTGAATTACGAATTACGTTCTTGAAATACGAATTCTGTAACCTAAAGTAATGCTTTAAATTATTCAAATAGTGTCGCCAAGGCGTATACCGAATCGGCAACTTGCTGTTAAAATGCTTATTGCATAAACTCATTCAATATAAACTTCATAAATCTATCTAGAGTACATAACTATCATGTTAAGTTCACTATTAATTTTTCGTTTGACTTATAACAGTATAGAAAAGCTCAGGTTGCGGTTCCTGTAGTGTATCTTTATATTATAGTAGAGTTTAGGGATGGCTTAAGCAGTGCAACACTGTTAGCTATTCAATGTAAATGTCGCCACGTTCTCTATTCAGTTACCATCGGTGCCGTAACCAGACGTCGATGCTGAATCACTTTGACTGCACTTTTTCTCAAATTTACGTCACGCACCTATTGTTCCAGCTTTACTGTTACTTACGAGAATCTTACAGCGTTCTGTGCGCGAGTAAAATTCCTATCGAATATTTTCTTTTGTGCGATGGTTTATTAACGCATTCAAACGGTATTCAGCTTGGTCGGTTTTGAGTAAGTATTAGTAAAGTATTTGCAGTAGATTCTAATATAAAAGTAATAATTTTAGGAGATTCTAAAATAGGCATCCTTATTTTTAGGACTTCCCAAAACAGTTTTTATTATTTGTAATAGGTTCTAAAGGACTTATTCTTATTTGTAGGATTGTCCGAAATAGGAAATCTAAAAGTAGTTCGTTATTACTTCGACGTTCTACAGTTGGAGTATGTTAACAGATAATTCGTTTTTCTAGCACAAAATCGTGTTAGCAACATTACATCTTTTAACATAACATACACGTAAATCGGGTAATAGCTCAATTACCCGCGTGACGTCAGTCGAGGCCAATAGGTCTCACGGAGTCTGACTTCAGTGAGGTCGGCGTGGCGGAGCGTCGTGACATGGACATGAGGCGGTGAGGTCCTAATCGCGGTGTCGGCAGCAGGAAACATATGAGCGCGAGAAACACGTCTTACAATCTAGTAACATGTATACAGCTAATCAAGATACCTTAATGTCTATTGAAACAGCAAGGAAGGGGAAGGAAGATGCATTTCAGTCACGGTTTTGAGAATTTCTAGAAACATAACAAACATTTATGCTCATCTTGAAACAAAATCAAAATCAATTAATTATATTTTATTTTTGAATATTGAATTTAGTATGATTATCACGCACGTATTTTCTTGCGTAGAAATCGAACCCACGATACCCGGCTCGGAAGTCAGCTTTTCTAACCTTTGGACGACCTGGCCAACCAAAAATTTTTGAAATTCATATAAGTATATATCTAACCATACTGATATATTGGACTGTTTAAAGCCAATTTCTCTTTTGTGCAGCATTAGTTAGCTATGTAATTCTGTGCACATCCGCAGCGCGTGCGATACCGCGGGCCGAATTTCGCTACATATCACGTTACCTAACCCCGATCTTACATTTATATATACATTTTATCACTATTTAACACCACGACTCTAAAACCTGACCTCTGTATGTTTGCGTACATTATAAAAGGGAATAAGGAATGTGCGAAAGAGGATACACAACAATTTATGAGTATGTATTGCAGTTGTTCACTTGACTTACACTTAGTGCCTACCCCTTCGGGTAAATACAGACGTGATGTTATTTTTTAACGTTATTATTGGTGTAGTTTAAATGAAATGATACCTGTTTAATTTCGGCATTGATTTGTGAAATATTTTCAGTCCTATGGTATCTAAATAGGAACTCAAGGGAAAATAATGTACCTACTAACCAAATACGTACAAATATATGGCTAAAGCTGAATGAACTAATAAGATATTAACTTAGCTGAGTTGAGAAGATATGACTATTTACTCGGCGGTCGTCATTAAGATAAGGGTAGCAGATATAAGTAATAGTGAAAAACAATTCGAAGTAATTATAATGGAATTATGAAACGATATTCACACCCTACAGACTTCCAATAGCAATGACCTTCGTGCCTTCATGTTAATTTTAAAACCCAACACAATGAAACGGGCAAACTGAAAGCTTATGACGTCAAAAAACATTTACAAATAATAATTTGTGCTTATCTTGACGAGTTCGTTGGTGTCAGTTTCAAGACTTTCTATATTGCGGAATGCAACTCGTTTTATTATTATTATTAATAATAATAAAACTTTATTCGCGTTAAGGTGTATGTGAAATAATTTTACATTTTTAAAAATGAAAAATAGAAGCCTGATGTTACTATTTAAAAAAAAACCAATTTCTATTAATAACCAAATTAAGTAATGCTACCGTAGAGATATTTGTCAAGTTTGAAGATTTCTGCTTACCCCGTAAGAAACCTGGTGTGCTGATATAGCCATAGAAATTTTAGTAGGTCACATCACGCCTGTAATCCTCGAAGAGGTAGACAGAGGAGTGCAGTAAACTCCCATATTTCACCCGTTACATTTAAGTTAGTCTATCGCCCAAAACCGGGCACACATCTAGATTTCGAGCCAGAAACTCTGAGTTAGAAAAATGTAATGGTCCCCGACCCGGGATTTAAACCCAGGACCTCTCACGACCTCTCAGAAACACGACCAACGTTTATGGAAACGGCGTATAATCTATGACGAATATTAACTTAAACACCATCGTACGTGGGTACAGCAGTACTGTGAATGAGCGGTGGATGACATTGACATTGAGTCGCGGGACGTTGCGTTGCCTCAATGCTGAAACTGACGGAGGCATTTGCTATTCAGCGAATCGAAACATGTCGTAACTAACCGTTCTTACCGTTGGCTAAGCGAACATCGTATTCATAAGCTCCAAATAATAGCAGTGTTTTGCTACTGCGCGTTTTGTCTAGTTTCCTTTATTTGATGGATGTGACAAGGGAAAAAATATTTAATAGAAAATCATGCTTATAAATAAGATTATAAGAAGAAAACTATTGCTTTATTTTGCCTAAGCATTGCCCAAGCATTAATCCAGACCCCAAGCTACTGCTAGAAACTTTAAGTCAAAAAAATCCTATAGTAGCCGACCCGCTGGTCGAACCCAGGACCTCTACTCGCTCAGACGTCGCGGTTGCAATAACTCTACCAGCGAGACCAGTTATTAATATCGGTATACATATCATCACCCCAGGTCCCTTGCTGGGTACACAGACAGTACAGATGATTATGTATATCTTATGTATGTATGTACGTAGCTTAATACCGTCATAAACGTCCCAGAGTAGGTCGTTACTCGTAAATCTCTAAGTATTAAGCTAATTGTAACAAGGAAGTAACGATTACAGATAAAGCATACATTGGATAAAAAAACGCAAATGGTATTGTTACCATGTGACAAAAAACCAACTAAGGAATGTCTTTGAAACGCAAATCATTTAATGAACTCGCACAATGACATCATTGTAAGATATATATGTATATACATATACGTACATTATGTGTATCACTTGTATTTTTTATTATTATATCATAATACTAGGTCATATGCGGGGTAGACAGAGAGAATCAGGTTGCAAATATCTCCGCGTTCGCACATTGTATATGGTATGAATATTGCATTATCACGCTAGGACCCTCACGTGGTAGGAGCAGAATACCGAATACCAAATATACCTGTCCTTACAGGTCTGATTTGTTATTTCTACATTCATCACTGTTTTTATACAAGCACGACCGCTACGGTGATCACCGACTGTGGAGTCGGTGGCGGTGGTGGCACCAGCTTTTTAGGTTAAAATAGTTCAAGATTGGGCAAGTCCCTGCGACCTTTAGCATTTGCATTGTACCTATATATCTTTTGTCTTTCTTAACATTGATATCTCTAATTCATTACATAGGTATATAATACGCAACAGGAGAAAAATATACAGAATAAGGCTTAGCAAATTGTACGTAACTTTTCTCAATAGCTAGGTACTTCTCAAAGCGATTTGTGTAAACGATGAGAGTCAGAAACAAAGGAAGATTTATAGAAACTTAACAATAAGCTTGACTTTGTCATCTGTGATGTCATGCGTAACTCCGTTTCAAGGTATATGAGTTTTTAGTACACATTTACATGTAAAGCGACGTCGTTCGTTATAAATACCGGTAATTTTCTAAACTGCTGCGCTTTGATCTACAATTAGACACCAGTTCTCACGGCGTGGGCGTGAGTCAGCTGAAGCGCATGAGCTGGGGCAAGGTCTTGAGTGAGGCAACATATGAGTACGTGTTAATGATGTGAAAGACAGCTCTGTGTTATCTGTACCGCGAAAATCTCTAAGGGCATTATGTTTAGGCCTTAGAACGAATGAGTATCTGCTCTGTGATGGCAAGTTAACTTACGTGATCAAAAGTAATGTAACGCACGAAGCAAGATTCCGAGCGTTATTTTGTATACTTATTATGTTCTTAAGTGTGTTTGTCTAAATTGGTATTGTTTCTGTTGTACCTATTGTCATAATATCACATATACATATTTTTCGAGGTAGGCAGATGGTATAGAGCGCCAAGCATGTATCCTTACAGACCTGATATGTTGCTACTTTATTTATCCTCATAATACACGCACACCGGTTTTTAAGATTTACTTTTTAATATAACTTCATGCTAGGAGCCGCAAGGGGTAAGCAGAGAGCACCATCAGCCAAATACAGTTATACTTACAGACCTGACGTGCTTTGACTACATTCAAAACTCTATTTTTGCAGACGTTTTATTCCTCCATCAACCAGTACCTGTAGGTACTATGTATTTGGTCAAGACAGGTGAGTCTTCCTCAGCGCTTTCGTCTGTCAACATTTGCATTACATATTTGTTTTGTCATTCTTTTATCTGTCATTCCTTCTTCATATTCGAACTACCGAAACATCTCCTTTCTAAAGATCTATAGTATCTTCTCATATATACATAAGCAATGTGAATAAGATTTTATTATTAATCATAAGACGAAACCGTGCAATGACTTCCTGATAACGATCAGCAATTAATTCGTACACCGGCAGCACGTGGTTTTTATTAATACTATAATAGTTGACTAAAATTTTTATTGGCAGGTAAAAAACGTAAAAGAATATCCGTTCAGCCGTGTGATCACAGTCAGTGGGTATCGTCCACGGAGCAATGGCTGGCCGTGGGTTGAGGTCGGCTCTTAGAATCTTTTGACGTAATTAAATTTGTTTTTATTCACAATAGTACTTCGGAAAAATTTCGCTCACATTTTCGGCCAGTTTCGCGTACTAATCCTGATTCAAGTCGCAATTTCGATTTCGACCAAATTAGACCGAAAGTACAACTCGGCGACTCGGTCAATACAACAGGACATTGAATATTCGGTTATGGTTTCGATTTTGACAGAAAATTGGGTTACGTTAGGACACTTATTCATAATAACAAAACATTTTGTGACGATCTATATTCCATGTTTGTGTATCCGGCAAGGTGTTGTGAAATATACTTCCTTAATTCAAAATTGTTGATTGCATTACATTTGATATGACAACGTAAGTTACACATGCGACGTTGTTTAATAATCTCAATTCATCACTTGGTTTAACTTTTAACCAGTTTAATAGAGAAGAATTATATATCTCTAATGCCTCGGGCCTCTCAGACAAATGCTTACATAATTACATACGCTTCTTGTACATTCATTAACTACACTCTTCACACACGTAAGTAATTTTATTCTACGAATAAAATACGTCATGAAAATTCTTCAATTATATCGTTCAGAAGCCTCGTAATGCGGTATGCGTATTGCTGATTTTTATCAAACGATAGGGGTGTTTGACCGGATATAATTCGCATTGAATTGGTGCGACCCGACACATCCAAACCAGTAATGCCTACTCGAATGTCGAACTTATAAATTATGAACGAAAATAAACATTGCAGCAAGTCCGCCGCCATCGAACAGGACGGGTACCGTTAAGCTTAGAGGACCTCAGTCCACCATCGTGTAATTTATACAACCAGTTCCACTAGTATCGCGGGAATGCTGGCCCGACAAAAACTGAATATACATACCCATTGGACGTTTATCGCCGACGAAATTTATCTATGTAGTATTTAACTGTTAGAAATGTATATTTAAATTGACATCTGGGAAGTAAACCGTGCATCGGTCTAAATATAGTTTTTGATGGTGAAACGTGGGAGGATCTCCTCTGTCTTCTTCTTTAGGGATTATAGGCGTGATTTTATGTTCAGTATTTTTTTACGATTTTCTTAATTCTTACCTTAAATAAAGAAAACGTTTATACAATATATGTAAAACGTTTTTATGGTAAAGAAAGAACAAACTGAATGCGGCTAAAAGCAAGTGAAGTCACTGGCGTTCATGAAGAACTTTATTGGTCATACTTGCGTTGCTAACCAGGTTCAACTTTGATGGATACTCGTATCTGGTTCCAATAGTACACATCAATTCCATTGATAATAAATAAGTTAAATTCCAATAGTGTTTTACTTCAGGGTTTTCTGTTCACTACGTTACTGAACTTAAAAGGTCGGGTTCGAATACAAAAAATACGTATAATTTTAGAATTTTGTCACAATAGGGACTTGCTACAAAATTGTATCAACGCTTAGGTTGATTAAATAAAAAATCTTAACACTTTCAATAATGGATAACTGAATATAACATAAAATGTTGTTACAGCTGAACGAAAAGCGGTGTCATGTGAAAAGCAACGTCCGCGCCCCTTCAAAGAGCTCGTCGCCTGTGATGGTCGGATAGGCGCCGGTGGTCAGCATGCACACCATGGACACGATGGGCTATGGCCACAAGAAGTACCGGCCGCAGCTGTCGCCCACCAGCTTCTACCACCACGATTACTATTCAAGACACAACACGTTGCGGCCTCAGGTAAGGTTGCCTACGCGTTCATATTGTTAGGACGTGTTTGTTATTGTAATGGTTTTGTATTTACTTGTATGTATTCTATAGTAAGTACGGATGTAGGTTGTTGCAGGACTCTATTTCAAATGATCGCCAATGGACTTTCTAGTAGTAAAATTTCTGTTTATTCGCATATTTATAATATTCGTGGAATAACGGTTCTATCACTAAATATTGTTTTGGGGACTTAGTCCTAGCGAAGTCTAGTTTTTATATTCAATTTAGAGGACGCGCGTTCAGAAATGAAAATTGAAAATCAAAGTCAAAGGATGACAGCAAAAAAATCAGTTCTTACATACACACCTCACGTCAGTATTCCGCTACAATGTCATGACCCATGACATAACGTGAGAGTAGCTACTGATTGTAAAAAAGGACGTTGCCAGTCGTAGATACCATTCGTTTCCATTACCCTGACAGTTATAAGGTGTTGAAATACGGCCCACGCGTGGTAATCGTTGACAAAAGCTATTCTCAATATTAGCTTACAAAATTCTACATTGAATCATAATTATTCTCAGTACACTGGAATTTTTGAATTACTATTGATGTTTTATCATTTTTTGTTTATCGTGATTCTTCATTTATCTATTATTTATTTATTAATACAATTGACGTCCTGGATTTTAACTGAATTAACGTCCTATCGTCGGAATATTACTTAATACTGCTTTCACTGAATATAAAATACAGTTTCGAAAGACACGTTTACTTGAACACTACGTGACATCGGCTACCGTGACGATACAATTACGATCAGTTCAATTAAAAATGCGGTTATCATTTGATATGACCACCGGGCATATTAATCTTCTACTTGTACAGAAATAAGACTCAATTTTGTTAACGAAAGGTAATAACACGATTACTCAAATGTCTCGAATATCTTTGACATTTCTCAATCACTAATTTCCTCAGTTTACATTTAGATACTACGGTTTTATGACTTGACTCGGTTTTCAAGATCAAATAAACGGAGTTTTTATATCGTCGCCTCGTGGCTAATGAGACGGAAACGCGCCAAGGCGCCATCCTTGTATTACGTCCGATATCCTGTAACTAAATAACAATCAATGGACAACAGTAGCATTGATTTTAACGTAAATCGTAATATAATAACATCACACCTGTGTTTTCTAGAAGTAGTATTCTGACTTTACCACAGTTATATAATATATAACTTATATACTTATAATATATAATATTATTATACATACGTCCCATTGGATAGTTAGTGAGCTACTTGCTATAATATATAATAATACGTAATG
>DWFO01004633.1:0-11194 GCA_018246595.1 Mimoniades nurscia nurscia
GACCCGGGAATCGAACCCAGGACCTCCCGTTCGGCAGTCGCACTCGCAACCAACACGACCAACGAGGCAGTCAAAAAGGTATTCCTGATAATATAACCAAAGATTAAATCTCATATTTCCAATTACAAATGAACACTCTTGACTAGTCATAGATAACTACCTTGGTTCATATTTGTGTAAGTAACAATCATTAATAATACTATCTAGGTTTCTATAAGGAAATTATATATTAGTGACTTTCCATTAGGAATTCTAGCTACAATCATTGATAGAAAATATATTTTAATCATTAATGAGTGTGTTGTTTATATAAAGAGTCATGAAAAGATTTATGTATAAATTTTTTCCACTTATTATATTTCTTGTATTGTATGTAATGTCTATTGTCGGAAAATATTTTGAAGACTGAGATTTATTACATTTAATAGTTAAGTATAATTATTAACGATAATGATGAATGCCTTCTGTTTCTATGGTTGCAAGTGCAACTGTTGATTAAGATGTCCTAGGGGAGGGTTTCTCTAATTTGAACTTCTTAGTACAAACTCAGATTCTATTATTAGCTCAACCCTTATTCCGTGGTGAAACATAGAAAATGACAGATAAATCCTGGTGTATCCTGCTGTGCACATAATCATGGGAGTGTAGACTAGTGCCTTCGCCTACCTCTTTGGTTAAAAACAGAAATTACATTATTAATAAAGATGAACTTAATGCACATACACATTGAAATGAACTTCACTATGTAAGTCAACAGTTATTATTACTAACATTATCTCAGAGGTTATTTCAAAATATAACATATTCTACTGAAGCCTTGGGGTATTTTTAAATATTTAAGTTTCATTTAAACTATTTAAGGTATTGTTTATACTTTACCCTTTAAACATTCGCAATGATTTTCTTTTATTGCCTTGCAAATCACACTGACCAGGTTCATCCAATTAATAGTAGTGGTATATTGAAACCCTTGGATTTTTTTTGGTTTTTTTTTCTGTGCAAATTACCACAAGGGATATTATTTTAGGATGATGATCAGAAGTGTTATTCTTAATGTATAATCCATGAACATTATGTTCATAATGTCAATGACTTGTACATTCTCGTTACAAGTAATATACATGTATACTTACCTGTTTGTCATATTTCCAGTACTCACAACAATGTAATTCAATAGAGTAGTATTATTAATAAGTTATCTATCAAGTTAGCAAGTTAGCAAACAGTACATGCAACCTAAAAGTGACAATCTCTTAACTTACCTTAAAACTAAATACAAATCTTCCACCTCTATAGAAGCCTTCATCTGGACATATTATTAGCTTGAAATTAAGTAAGTCATCCGGGTCTGGGAACTCTGTATTACACGTCTTAGGTAGATTTAGTTCGTTTAAATCTGCAAATAAAATGCTTAGTATGGCTTAGGAGGAACAAATTTTGAATGTTTTTAAAAATAATCACAAGCTAGTGGCCATATCATTTAAAACGCATGTGCTGTTAATGATATAATTTTTAATTTATGAAGTAAATAAGAATGATCCGAAGAGCAATATTTTGTCTATAATTTACTGATAATTTTGGTCGATAGTTCCAGAGCTACCTTTCGTTATCCGCAATTGTGCCGCCGAGGCTTTCTTTTGTGAACCCCCTGCTCGAGCTGAACCTTCTTCATCTTTCTTTTGTTGCTTTAATGAAAAAAGTTTAATCATTGTCCTATTCCGATTTATATGAGATTGAAATTGATTTTAGTGCACGATTTATTTTGACAACTAATAAACTTCAACTTGAGTTGAGAGAAGGGCAAGGGTGTTGCAAGACAAAAAACTACTTCTTATCCTTCTATTTATGTAAGGAAAAAAGGTGTATTTTGCTTACAAATGATTGCATAATAAACAAAACTTACGAAAAAAATTGTATACAATAGTATAATGAACATTATAAGATTTAAACGAAATAAGAAAATCAATCGAATAACGACTAAAAAAGTCAATTCATTATACTTTTATCGATCTAGGGTCCTGACGTAATAAAATTGTAATAAAGTAAGTTTCTTGACCTTTTCATTAAAAAATGTTACTTTGACCCAGTTATTACAATTAAGATGATTATATCTATGATGTCTATGTTGATTACGATAATCGATACAATTTATAAAAAGTTTTTATTTGGATATTAAAGGCGGCATTTACCAAATAGTTAAAAAAATTTGTGCTTTTATAAAATTTCAATTGCCTATAAAAAAATTTAGGGGTAGTTTAAGGTTTTTAATATCTATCATTTTTACATTGGAATATTGTAGTCAAGTATACGCTTTTTTAAATCGATATACTTAGACAATATATCGATTTCGTAAGCAGACATCTCTATGTCGGCCCAATATGTACAACCAAAACGAAAGACATCAAAGCGTTTTTAATGACAGTTGTGCGGTAAGGATAAACTGTGTGAAGCTGGCAAATGTATTATGATATTGTTTCTCATTAATTGACATGTGAAATAAAAGTATATTCCTTGTTTTGTGTAATTTAATTATACAGCAATAGCAAGGATATTAGATCTCTGTATACAATAACAGGCGGATGAAAGCAGAAAAATGGCCAGCGAAGACGTTATAGAATTGGGGTCTTCTGATGATGAAGCAGAACCAGCGCCAAAGAAGGTACATGTAAATTTATTGGCATCATATTGGATAGTTTTATTATTACAAAATATTATATGATCTAAACTTTTATAATGATGCTGTTGTTCTAGATAAAATCCGCGAGCAATGCAATGGTTTGCTTTCCAAATAAAGGCAAGGTACTAAATCCTGCTTTGCCTCCTCTGCAAAAAGTATTGGCGGGCGGAGCGGTGACCATCACGAACGTAAAATCAATGAAAAGAGCAATACAGATAAACAAACCTGGGTTGAACGGTAGACCAGTCCAAAGGGTGCCACAGAAAATTCTCCAAAAGGTGCCACAGAAAATTCTCCAAAAGGTACCCGTGGTAAACCCAATTACGTTTGCATCTAAACCTATACCGATACAAAATACAAAACAACATCTACACCATGCACAAAATAGTATTTCCATTAACCCCTTGAATTTCTTAAAAAATCAACAAAACATTAGAGATCAAGTTCCCAAAGTAAAATTACCTCCGGATATAATAGTGACAAGAACAGCTACAGGCAAAAGAAGATTACAAGCCCCATATTTATTGAAAAACAGACAATATATTGGTGTGAAACCATTGGCAGAGAAAATTATTACAACAGTTGAAATTGACGATGAAGCCCCAATAACGTCTGGAACTAGCCCTCAGTGGTATTTGAGGCCCGAGGAACAAACTGAACAGTCAATGACAGAAGTGCCACAAGAATCCAATCATAAACAAGATTCTGTTATTGATGCCGACAGTAGTCTTGAAGTAGTAAATAATAAGGAGCCGGTTAGAAATGAATTTGAACAAATCACAATAGAAGATAGTCCTGTGAAGCCTGTAAAATTAAAAATAGCTCAAGAGCTAGCCATAACAATAGAAGACAGTCCCATTAAAATTCTAGAAGAACCATCAAAAGCCTCCGGCAGTGATAATGAGAAACAAGGTATGAAAACACCAAACAGTAAAAAAAAGCTAGAATATCCAAAGACTGACAAGGATGAAATTATCCCCCACACACAAGATAATGTAGAAAATGATTTGGAACAACAAAAACAGACTCATGAAACTAAAGATATGCATAATGCACATAGTCAAGAGTCAATAGAGATTATTGTCCCTGGAATACCACAGGTAGGAGAAAAGAGCAGAGAAGTAGAAAAAGCATGTGAGTCATCATCTGCTAGTGAATTCAATCCAGTCTATCAAAAATTTATTGATCTTTGTTTTGAGCTGGAAAATTCAGAAGATATGAAAAAAATAGTTGAGAAAAAAATTAAGGTCTACTATAGGCAATGTCCAAAAGCGTATGTTGAGTCTGAGGAGTTTACGGATATGGTCACTAGTAAGATTTATGCAATGAAGGCCGATCCTGATAAGATGTATTTGTATATAAAAGATATTGTAGATGAATTGAACCTGCTCAGAAAGACAGCCAAGGCAGCAGAAATTTCAAGTAAAGAATATAAAGGATCAGGTAAATAAATATTTTGTGAATATTTTGTGTAGGTACAGATAGGCTTTATGTATTATCACTCAAATGCTTTATTCTTATTTAAATTTTATTTATTACCTTACTTTCTTTATATTTTATACTAAGATATGTATACAAATTTTAGCTCACTACTAATATGAAAAATATATATGCCCTAACTAGAGTGCCCTTATTAAGTAAATTATGGTAATTAAATGTACTCTTACAGCTTTTTAGTGTCAAATTAATTATACACATCATTACATATCAAGGGATGAAAGGCTATTTGTTTTAATTGACATTTTATGAACTTTACAGGAGAGTGATTTAGCATAAAATTTTCGAAAAAAAAAATTCATATAATATGCCTACTAATGCTGTTAAATAGTGAAAAATTCACTGGTCATTTAATTCTTTATCCGACATAACTTTTTAAATTAAGACACTCTCTAATAGTACTCTCCCACTATTCTTCCATTATCGATAATGATACTCTGTTTTATTTTGTTCATTACATTATCATTATAAGCATTATCATCCTCTAACGATTTTGTAACATTTCTAATTATTTTTCGTTGACTGTCTCGGTGTTGCGAGCGTGACTGTCACTCGAGAGGTCCTGGGTTTAAAACCCGCGTCGGGTACTAGTTGATATTTCTAACTAGAATTTCTAGTTAAAATTTCTAGTAGTGACTCGAAGTCAGGACTTGCGCTCGATGTATGGGAGTAGGCGCACTACCCTCCTCTGCCTATCCTCCTCGGGGATTGTAGGCGTGATATTACGTTTCTTTTTCATGTATAAACCTAACCTTATAGTCTAACGTTAATAAGTCCAATTGGGGTCTTTTAGGAATTTTGTTAGGTGTACCATATTCTACTTCCATAGTCCATACCATATTTATTTGGTAGTAACACAATATTGGTATTTCACAAATATTCGCTATACTTTTAGGTTGATCATCATTTTTGAGTTTTCTAAGATCTTCGTAGTCTTATATGGTTGAATTACATTGTTTAAAAAAAAAGCGAATTTGACGTTATTTTAAACGCTAAGAAAATGATCCAATTTGAACGAAACCAGGTTCATTCCACGCAGAAAAATTCGCTGATTCCGGATAAGTATATAATTGAACATCGCCTTCATTATAAGACCTAAGTTTTATATATCTTTTATTGACTTGATATTTTTTAAATCTTATTTTTATTATCACTGCAATAGTAATTGTCTAGTCCTCAAAGTGTCATCGTCGTCAGAGGGGTTCCTGCAGGTGTGCAATCACAGATGGCTTCTCGCATCGCCTATTCTGCTGCCCGTCGGCGACTAGACCATGCAGCCGTGCCTGCGTCATGCTGCGATCTGTTAGTGTCGGATTTAGTGGTTCCTTGCAACATCCTGGTTTCCTGGAATCAGATTGGGCTCTGTATTCTTTGTCTACCCCGACACGGAAAATACAAGAAATATCACTTTGCAATAAATATGAACATAAGTCTTAAATTGATGACAATAAAACTTGTGGTTAATTTAGTGTAACATTATTTTATTTGTTTAGGTGTTGCATTAAGTAGACAGGCATTTAAATGTATAGTGTTTATAATTTGCCTGTGTATGTATTTTTCCAAAAATGTTATTTGATATCGATATATATATTTACTGACTTTACTTCAGTATTGAACTACCCTCATTATGGGCAGGTAATTATGGGCATGATGTTATTTTTTTATTATGTTTCTTAGTTCTTTGGTATAAAATATGTTTCATTTACAATAAACAGTTCAATTTAGTCGACAGTATAATGGTAATTTACTAATGATAGAAAATAGATAAAACCTTTGTGACGAGCATGTGATATATGTAAATGACCATTCAAATAGCATTTATCAAAGAATAACATTCTTTTTTCAGGAAGTAATGATGGTTCCATAGCTGTTGAAAATGAATATGATAATAAAAGAAGAAGGCAGATCTATAAATTGGACAAGGCCATCAAGAAAATTCATAGAGCTATACAAAAACTTGAAGAACAAGAGGTTGAGTTTGACGATGAGGAGGATTCTGTTTATTTGTTGACTGAAAGGTAAAAGAAACTTTATTTTGACTATTAGGTACATTATTGGTCTGGTGACAACTGCCTCATTGTTTAAGTGGTTTCAAGTGATAATACTGATTGAGACATCCTAGTTTTGATCTCTCGTTTGAGTATTATCGGTTTTTTACTCATGAAATTCCTAATAATTTCTAAATATTTCAGGTACAAGGAAAGACTGATTAAAGTACACGCAAAGTATTGTCAGTTGACAAACACAAAGATGCCATCAGAGGCTCGCATTCAGATAGAAGTTGTGCCCGGCCAACCTGCTGGCCCAGCGAGGAGGTTAGAGAAGTGGGTTAACAGGAAAGTACCAATTGGAAAGCCCCTGCCTTTCCCGGATTTTCATGATGTGCTCAGGTGTGTGCGCGAAGCTAATGAAGAAGATAAGTTGGGATGGAATGAGGCAGTCGTCATGGAAGAAGGTAACATATCTTTTACCTATCATAGCTCAGCTAGTTTGATGGACGTGTGCTACCAAAATATTCTTTTACCTGTTTTTTTTTCAAATTCAAATCCAAATAAATTTATTGTTTACCGTTGGTTTATACATGGTTGTTACAATACAGACGATACAGAGTTCTCAACAGTCCACCCTATGTGGGTATACAATAATTATACATAGGTTAGTACTGTTCATATATGTATAACAGCTTACTTGTCTTTGTTAATAATTCAGTTTATATTGAGTTACTCTCACCCCTCTTATATAACTTAATAATAACTATGGAACATTATACATTTATTATTATTATAAACGTAACAGTACACCTATAATCCCCAAAGAGGTAGACAGAGGAGTGTAGTACACTCCCATGTTTCATCAGTCCTGTTATACTGATGTGATTATTATTATACTCAAGATTAATTATACGTCACGTTACGTAACATGACGCCTGTATCCCCGAAGTGGCAGCCCGAGGAATGTATTATTACACTCCCACGTTGCACCAGTTAAGTTTACGTCATACTATGGATTAGGTGGTGAGCCTATTGCCATACACCGCGCACGTGTCCACTAGTCAAAAATCTGAATTTAAAAACAAAAGTAATGCCCAACCGGGGGAGTTGAACCCAGGACCCCCCGATTGGCAGACGCACATGCAACTAACACGACCAATGACGCAGCATAGTTAATTATAAACCTAACTTAAATGGAAAGAATCAGTATCTTTTTTTATTCAGTTATACATCCCTAGCTAGAACACATTTTTAAATCATATTTACAAAATATAACCCAAATGTGACGTTAGTCGCATAAACTAAATTGCAGTTGTCAAACTTTTTTTAAATAAAGCGCAGGCATAAATATGTAGTGTATATAACATTGACGTGAAATATCTTAAGATAACAATATATCTTATACATAAAATATTTAGGTGTAAATTGCATAAAGATCTGCACTGTTTAATACCCCCTTCATACAACACCACATGTGGACTTTCTGTTAATTTGAGTAGACAACAATGCCAACAACAATAAACAGTCCTATTTGGAGGTTGCAGCCACTCATCACTGTCTACTGATTTCCAGTAAAGAAAGGATCTTATTTAGTTTATATTTTCATCGTAATTTTTTAATAATATGTACAATTGATCTATACATGTCGGGACAGAGAAGTAATACATCCCCGGCCCACGCCGGGTTATCAGGGCGCCGTAAGAGGCGACTAAACCCGGCGCTGAGAGATCGCCAGTATGATGCAGTCTGCCTACGTATGGGTATATGTCCTGGCCGCCTGCAGGCAGCAGCGTAGGCGGTGCGAGAACTTATGCTTTGCGATTCTCAACCCGTAATCTTAGAGTGGGGATTATTGGCAAAAACCTCAGGCAGGGTGGTGATGATGATCAGTTCAATTGATTTAGAATCCTACCGATAAAGAATGTTCATAAGTTGCACCATTCACAATATCTTTATTTACGATTCCTGTTTGGTGATGTTGTTTCAGCACGTCATTTATTTATGAGATGCGGGAGAAAGTTGCAGAGACGTCGACAAGAGAATGAATGGAGAATAGCGGCATCAAGAATATCACATGACATGTCACCAGTTGATCCCGCTGAGAAGAGTGAAGTTTTGAAAAAGAAATTAGAGGAGAATAAAAGTGTGGCAGCTAAAAAGGAAATAGAAGTTCTTAATAAGTATGTGGCAAATATAATTTGTTTTGTCCTGAAACAAACATTGACTGCCTCGTTGGTTGTGTTGGTTGCAAGCGCAATTGCGAATACTAATTACATTCATTTCTGTTTAATAAGATAAACATAAATAATTATGTAGTATGTATTAACCTCATTAGATCATGACTTTCTATTATTTCTGTTTCTCATGAAGCAAGTTATTTCATTATGACAAACAGCCATAAAACATGGAATATTCCCTTAAAATTAAATTATTGCCTCAATTAGTAATGGTGCTAAATTTTTATCACATCAGCCTGTCTCAATCCATTGTAATACATAAAGCCCCCCTAACGGGTTGTTTTCCATAATTCTTGTGCTATGCATGCAGATTGGGAATATCCATAACATTATCGTTTTTTTACTGCAGATATGCAGATAAGCAACATCAACTAAAATTGGAGGCTGAAGAAATAGGAGACAAGGAGGCAGATGAATCTCCTGTGGAAAGTGAGGAGGATGAAGTTATTGATGATAGCAACTCGTTAGAAAATAAGCAAAAACGAAAAGAGCGTTTAAAAAGACTGTTACATGAGAAGACTAGGAAAATGTCAATGGATGATGAGCACATGTCTATTAAAGATGTGAAAGATGATGGAGAAAACATTAAAGATAAAGCAGAAGAAAAATCTCTAAAAGAAGAAGATAAACATAAAACTGGAGAAAAGCCAAGCACATTAGTTTCGGACAAAATTGAAGATAATATCACGATTGTAAAAGATAATGACATTGATCTCATTGGTCCAAATATAAGTATCGCACAAACTGCATTTAACAATGATTGTAAACAAAAAAAGAATAATTATTATGATACGCATGATGTTGATTCAGATATAGATGAGTTGCATCTGTTACAGAAACTTTATTCTGGGAACGAGATGAATTCTTCCGCGGAATCAGACACTGATAGTCCCATCGCTATTTCGGACACCTTAGATTCGGACAGTGAAACTGAAAAAGCTAAAAAGCTAAGCAGCTTAGATATTATTAGTATTGAAAATTCTAGCTACTCCGAGTCGGAAGTCACCAAAGACGAGTGTATAAAGGAAATAGATTATGAATGTGTAAAGAATAAGGTAATCGACAGTTCACCCCCTGTAAATATTGATAAAGAACTGTCTTCTTCATCAAAAAGCAAAGTCGATGAATATGATGAAAACATGTTATTGGCTTCATCAGATGAAGAAACAGATAATATAAGGAAAATAAACAAGAATGAAGTTATTTGTGATTCTAGAACATTAAATGAAAATAATACTATAGATGATGGTATTATAAAGGAGACAATTGATAACAGTAAAGAAAACTCAGAAAATTGTAAAGTCATTACAATTAATGAAGTCATTTCTCACAACAGCAACACTGACGTTTTAATGACATGCGATGATTCAGATAACACAGACCAAATTGCGCAAGATCAACTAGAGAACGAAAGTAACTTTGAATGCAATGAGCCTGTTAGCATTGCAATTGTTCTTGAAGATGAACAATTGAACGCGACACCCGAAACAATTGGAAGCACAAATGATGCCGATAATTACATTGTAAACTGTAAAGAAAATTATATACATAAAAATGAAAATGCTAGTGAATATAATGTAAGCAACTGCGAAGTTGACAATAATACTGAAACCGAAGGAAATAATTTAAATAATGACCAATTAAGCAATGTAATAATAACAGAAATTATGTCTCTGCATTGTACAGATAACTTACAAACAAATCAATTTTTGCAAGAAGATAGCATATTAGATCAACCTTCAAATAACGCTGACATTACTTCCAAGGAAGAAGAGACAAAAGAACATTTAATAGAAAATATTAAAATGTTGGAAGTTGAATCGTCAAACTCTTCGATAATTAAGCTTATAAGGGAGGATGCAGATAATAATACATAGTGTGTAAATATAAGGTATAATTTGGCTATATGAAAGTAATATTAATAAATCGAATTTAACTGAGAAACATGCTCTATTTGAATATTAGATTATGTTGCACAATAAATAATTTGCAGCCAGAACGTAAAGAATATAGTGAAGTTTAATACTTTTAATATCTTTTAAATGTTTTAATTAGACCTTATAAAACACGTAATATTGTGATAATTTTCTGTTAAGTTTCTGTAATCACTTTAGAAGCATCACACTACTGTATAAAGTATCTCTGATATGTATGCCTATTCACTTTTATGCTGTATTCTCTAGAATTATGTAAAAGATTTTTTTATCGTTTTCGTGATGGTAGTTTCATTATGACGTGGAAAAATGCACCAATTTTGAATAAATGATATTTGAATATGCTACGACATTTTTAAATACATAAAATGTAGGATTCAGTTGTACATATGACAATATCTGGCAATAAAAATTTATTAAAACAAAAAGAATAATAAATGAGAGGATCATTAATATACCTGCTTTCGCTTACAATCTAGTTTCAACATCTTGTGGTTTTGATCAATTCACATTAGATAATTGAGGAACATTGAGATGTTTATTTACTTAATATATTACAAACATTGATAAACGTTACGGAACATGGTCCAATTCGTTTATCAAACGTATGTAAGTACTGTCCTGGCGCCCTGCGGAAAACAGCAAGGGTTGTACAAAAAAACATCTTTTTTAGGTTTCCAAACCACGAAGCCTGTGTCAACCTGTGGATATCCCTTTACTAAATAAGTATAGGTATATCTACCAATATGTGTATAAATAATTAAGATTTCGTAATAATTAGTAATGACTGCCTCGTTGGTCGTGTTGGTTGCGAGTGCGACTGCCGAACGGGAGGTCCCGGGTTCGATTCCCGGGTCG